>SNQJ01S0113679.1:41885-53698 GCA_010110895.2 Picea sitchensis
CATGTGCACTTGATTCTCTCACTTAATCAATTTCTTTTTCATGAATATTAATAATAATTCATGTGTACTTAGTATTTTTGTCTTCATGTAATATATCCCTCCTCCACATTGACTAGGGATTGTGACATAGGTTATTCCATGGTGTCAAGGTGTATGAGACACTTATATGACATTTTACGACACTTAGGGTGAAGTACCTAGGTGTGAAAATTTCATGTGTAACAATATCATCAAAAAATACTAACACACATTTTCGAAGGAAGGGCTTGAAAATGGAATTCATCAACCCTTGGAATGTGGAAGGTGCATTCGTAAGGCCAAAAGGCATGACCAAAAATTCATAATTTCCTTCATGAGTTCGAAATGTTGTTTTTGGGATATCTTCTTACTTTATTCTAATCTGATGATACCCTAAATAGATATCCAAGTTTGTGAAATAAATTTCTCCATGTAGTTAATCTAACAATTCATAAATGACAGGAATAAGAAACCTATCTTTAATAGTGATCTTGTTGAGATCTCTATAATCTAGACACATACACCATGAGCCCTCTTTCTTGAGTACCATTAACACCAGTGCAGAGCAAGAACTTTGGATAGGTCTAATAATTCCAGCCTCTAACATTTATTCAACCATATGCTCAATTTCATTGTTTCGGGCATAAGGGTATATGTAAGGCCTGATGTTAGGAGGAATACTCCCAGGAATTAGGTGAATAGCATGATCATGATTTCGAGTGGGTGGAAGACCTCTGGGAATATCTTCAAATACTTTATAATGCTTATCAATGATCCCTTGGAGATCTAGGGGAAAATATGGCTTAGATGTTTGCACATATAGTGAGCATAGTTGTACAATTACACCCTGATGCCCCTTTTTCAATAATTTTTCCATGTCATTAGAGCTTATCACCTTACTAGGTTTCCCTATGATACCCCTTAACTCAATTTATTTTCCTTTTAATGAAAATTTCATGAAAATTTCTTGAAAATTAAAAGCCATTGTTCCCAATTATTGTAACCATTGGACTCCTAGTACGACATCAACACCACCCATAATTATCTAAATCATCACATATTCCCCCATAGTAAGATTGGTCTTATAGCATTTTCCTGAGAAAATGATAGTTCCTCCATCTGCAATCATTACTTGAAACTCTGGCGCTAGATTGTTATAACCCTAAATTGCACCAGACATGCATACCTAGCATAAGGCCATCTTACTTGCTATCTTTGCCAAGCCATCACTGAACATCTCTTCTAAAAAACATTTTTTTGAAGGTGTACGTGCCCTACACCACTACTACCCGTGTACATATGCTTGCTGCATCACTACAACTCATGTGCACTAAAACAAAATCACGAAAAATGAAAATTGAAAAGGGATACGGGTTTATGGGTCGTTACTTAATCAGTTGACTGCCCATAGCTAGTCACCCCAACCGTTACTATCTCTTTTGGCCTATAAAATAAGGTGTTGGGGCCCCATTCCAAGGAGAAGCACGAGAGAATAGAAACTCTTCCTATTTCAATATTCCCCCTTTGCCCCAATATTTTTCAACCACATTGTGAGTTTGAACCAGATTTCCTTCTTCCTCCTTTGCAAATCCTTTCCATTTCCCTAGAGAGAACTAAAGAGGAGAAGAATACGTGGAAGTAGTTGGTGCATGGTGAAGAGGATCCCAGGACCGAGTTTGAGGAGCAGTGTCGGTCTCATGTTGTAAATGACTTTTTTCAGATTAATATAAAGAAGTACTTTTTCCGTCCCGCCAAATGATGTCTTCAATCTTCATGATTTGTTTACATTTCTTGGTTATGATGTCTAACCCACTAATCCATATGTAGAATGCATGCTTGTAGTTTCTTGTTTTTCTTTTGGTGAATGCAGGACAGCCTTGCGAGGAGACTCGCAGTCAGGAAACAACCGAGTGCAAATGGATCGACACCGGATGCAAAGTTCAAGGTATGCCTACCAGATCCCTTTACTTTGTCTTTTATGTATGATTGTGGGGTACTGACGGGATAGTTGATAAAAAGTAGGAGACTTTAGACGGTTAGCTCTGCCTACACTTTAGAACCCTAGTGTAGTCCGTAGAAGGTTTTTCCCACTATAGCAGAATTGGAGAACATACTGGGGAAGTCGCTAGGGTCTTTGGGGATATTCTTTTGGGTGCTTTGAATCAGTTTATTTACTGTTTTTTGAGTTTCTGTAAGCTTTTGTGTCTTTAAGGGATTCTGGTCTTCCATACCAGTACTCCCTGCCTGTGCTTGACTGTTGGTTTTCACTTTTTTGAGAAGTTGCAGTGGTGTACGTGGCCTGTAGTGGGCCTGCACGCGTGCATATGCACCCTGCCTTTGGACAACCCGCGTACATACGTAGGCTGTTGAATGGTCAATAGTGTGCCCGTGTTGAGAAATTTTTTTGAAGAGGCAGTCATCCTCTTCCATGTCAGAAGTCACACTTCTCATGGTTTTTCTTGATCTAGCCCCGGTCTCTATTATAGCAGTCTGTAGACTAGGTCTGACCTCAGCATAGCTTTCTTTTCATCAAAATATTTCTTGTGTTTTCTGTAATAGGGTTTTTAGACAAGTTTGTGAGTCTGCTTTGATCTACCCGTTTGGTATTGTTAGTGATTCCCTGCGATCTGCGATTGGGCTAGAATTCATTTCTTGGTCTTGACTTGTCGTCATTTTTTCCTTTTTTTCTTTAGAAGAAAATAAAAGAATTCATTTTCAAATTTCTTGTTTTGAAGCATAAAACAATAAAAAAAAATCTTTCATTTCTTTGTTTGGTAAAGTAGTTTAGGTTAGTTGCTTCATTTACCAAGGAAAAAGAAAGTTTTCTTAAGTTCTTTACTTGAATGCTTATGACACTAAGTAGCTTGTAGTCAAGCGAAATCTTGTTTTAAGTATTTTCTTTTCAAAAATCTAAGAAACGTAGTTATGAAAAGTTTGGTGAAAGAGTTTTAATTTGCAAATCTTTATTTATGAAGAAGGAGTAGTTTGTTTTTAGTATCATCTTATGCTCTTCGCTTTCGTCTCTTAAAAGAACATCACTAGTTTCACTTACATTCCTTTTGACTTAAGACAACCACTAAAATTAATGCTTAATTAAAATTTATTAGACTTTGTGTTTGTAGGGTCCATCAATTTAGTCTAGGCTAGAGCCTTGATTTAGGATTGGAGAAGAAACTCTTCAAGTCTACAAAAACAAGCATAAGAGTTTGTGCTAGGGAGTGCTTGAAAGTCCAATAATCATGAAAGTTATCTGGGACCCCCCTCTAACATAGGGTCTAAACACGAGGTCGCGTGCGGAAAGGTAGCAGAGATAACCCCTCCAAAACTGGACCAAGCATAATGGGGAACGCATACAAAGGAATTATCTTGGGATTTTGTTGATCGTATTTGCCACGGAGCTTTGTGGGTCTCGAATCCGTTCAAGGTGCTCATTCGTCTTCTAGAACACTTGCTTTAAATAACCTTTATATGTTTCGGGCTTGATACCCTTCTCATTGTGGTCCACTCGACTGTCGAATGTACCCACCTGGTGACTGTTCACACACTGGCAACCTAGTTTCCTTTATCATAGTGACTTACACAGGTGACTGCAGGGGTATATCGCGGTACCTAGGGAAAACATTGGGCCACACTTTGCAGAGTATAATCGGAGGGTGCTTCCGTATTCAAGTTGCACTTGCACCGGTAAGTTGCTCTAGTGTTGGCTAGTGTAATTGTTCTTCCAACTAGCTAGTGATCTTCTTGTCTTATCTCATAGGAGATTTTTTTAGTGTGTTCTGGTCTTTAAAATGTTAATAGAAATCCCTAGTGTATCATTGATCTTCTCACACTATGGAGGTTTAGGAGCTCCGCCGATGGCGAAGGCTTCTTGGTCGGTCATCGATTAATCTGGAGCCACCCCTGCCACCTCTAAGGTGAAGACTAGACCAGCAAGGGTATTTTGAGGTGACCGAGCCACAGGAAACTAAGCCTGGCCTATCTCTGAGAGGAGAACATTTGATTATAGGGGAACCAACCATTTCTGACTTTAGAGCGAAATCTCTTGGTCCATATAACCCTCCGATCATTGATCTATCGGTGCCCATTGTCGTACAAGTTAAACCTTACGAGTGTCAAGTAGTGTCGCAAGCAGCGATGGAGACAAATGCTGCTACTTCTTCAGGGAATTCTCATACTCCCTCTATGGATGTCACCATAAGGGGTTTTCTGCCTCCTAACCAACCATCACCGGTCTAGACCACCATGGTCTCAACCACCTCTACCTTGGGCAATGGTCTGATTCTGTCTATGGCGGCGATCACTACTCCTTTCACCCAGAGTGTGACAAGCCCTCTGTTCTCATATGGGATGCCTAGCTTCGATACAAACTATGTCATTTCCTACTCCACTCTAAAGACTTTAGGTATGGGGGATGGGATCTCTATTGCTCCTAAACAAGGATCCATGGGGGGCACTTCAGCTCCCTATAACGCTTTCCCTTATGGAGGGGGTCATATACCTCCTTCGTCCCCTTCGCTCAACGGTGCTCACTAGCACTTTGTCAGGCCGAACATAAACTATAGTTCGTTTGGAGCAGGTAGTCAAGGAATTCCTTCTTATAGCATGCCGGTAGGTTCGACACCGTTCTCTTTCTTCGGCTCATTTGGTAAGAATGTATTCTCGTCAACTACCATCTCGGTCGGGGGTAACCTCGGTAATGGACAACAAAATCCTATGCAGGGTATTATTCCTACACAGTGGGAAAACTTAGGAATTCCTTCCTCACAAGGACTTTGGAATCTGTAGAAGGGATCAGTTCCCTTGTCAGGGATGTCGACTGGCGGAAACCCCTTCTATAGCCAATGGAACCCCGGGAAAGGCTCAACACCTATGCTCATCGAATCGACAGGGGGAAACCCTACCCAAAATCCTTAGAATGCGACGCAATCCCAACCCTTTACGTCCTATTACGGGAGTCATCTGATGACGTCTCAACAAGTGAAGAATCTGTACATTGGTCACAACCATGGTTATTACCAAAACCCTGGCCAACAACCTAAATTTTTCTGGCAACCTAGTGCCAACCAAACTCCAGGCTCCTTTTTCACTGGTTATAATCAACAACCCAAATTATTGTTTCTGGAAACTCTGCACTTGCCAGACTTGACAAGGTTATTAAATGATCCCATCTGTCACGATTCGTGTTGGCCTCCCATGCCAACCAAGTTTCCTTTGGACATTCCAAAGTTTGAAGCCAAGCCTAATGAAGATCGAGGCGATCATGTGACTACCTTCCATTTATGATGCTCGTCCAACTCATTGAGAGACAACTGCATCTAGTTGTGTTTGTTTCAACACACACTCATGGGGAGTGCTGTGAAATGGTACATCAAGCTCGACTACTAAAGATACTCTTCCTTCGGCGAATTGGCAATGGATTTCTTAAACCATTTCCAATTACCTGTGAGATACGATGTCAGCACCGAATTTCTAGCCAACTTTGAGAAGACAAAAGCAGACCATATCTTATATCACATCTGAGAATGGAGACGTTGAAAGAGTTTGATAAAAGTACCAGTCCCACCAGCATGCCTTCTTGAGTGGTTCCTTAAGTATTTGGTACCCTAGTTATCTAAATACGTCGCAACCTCGAGGGTCTTTCTAGAAGAAGAAGCGATAATGAGAGCTCAATAGATAGAGTTGATTTACTCTCCATCTGGTTTACTTTATGAAGTTTTTCTAGATGCACCGCAGTCGATACTTGACTATACCAGACAAATATCTAGACCACATGTTGATGGTATTATTGGTTCAATGCAAACGAATCCCACTGATCAGTTGTCGAATAAATTGCATCAATTGTCAATACAACAGACAGTGGCCAGCCAGAACACTAGTTCAGTTGCTCCCCCTACTCAAACATCAGATGTACACAGTGTGCACTAGACAAACCTGAAGGCCACCCAGTAGCCTGACGGAAAGAAGAAATAGTGAAAGAAGGGTAAGGGGGATAAGAAACCTACCAATAATGTTGGTGAGGGAAACAGAGAAAAGAAAAAGTTGAAGTATCTGTGTGATCTTTGAATGGAAGACCACCTGACTCACCAGTGCCCTCAGCTTGCGGAGGCTCAGAAGTTATTGGCACAACAACAACCCGCTCTGTTAACAAATCCATTTCCACATGGGAAAAATTTAACTCAAGCCTCTTCGAGCGTGGAAGGGGCTAATCAGGGACCCCCTTCATCTTTGATTAATCCTTCATCCGCGAATGTGTACATGATGAAAGGTATCATTGACATAACAACTAGGACACGCAACTACGGAATGCCAAACACCTCTGAGAAGGGTAAAGAAGCTGAAAACCCATCTCTTCCTCTCCAAATTGAGAAGATGTTGGGAGAAACAATGACATGCATCCCCAAAGGTGTGTTCAAGAAATCTTCCCACAACCCAAATGCAAGGGCGGCCCAGAACTACTCTGTGGTGGAGGATTTGTCTCAAACCCTTTGTGCAATGTCTGCTTTGGAAGTCCTCCAGAGCTTCCTTTCCCAGAGAAAGGCTATGTTAGCTACCTTAGGATCTGCTAAGACTTGTAATCTAGGAACGATCATGCTTGATATGACCGACTTAAAACCTCGTCTTCCTTACCATGTGGCGTTTCAGATAGTAGTGGCTTACACCACAAAAACTTTTACTCGGAACATTTTTTGCACGGTGGTTGATGAGAGAGCCTCGACATGTGTGATGTCTTTAGTGTGTTGGAAGGCCATTATCCAACCCATTTTTTCTCCGTCACCTACTCTTCTTACTTCTTTCGATGGTCATTCATTCCGACCACATGGAATCATCCCCTCTTTCCCCGTGCACTTAGGGGGGAAGACCATGTGCATCGAGGTTGAAGTGGTTGATGTGTCTCTTGACTACAATCTCTNCTTGTTAGGAAGGAGTTGGACCTATGGTATGCAGGCAGTGGTTGCAACAGTTTTTTGGGTCTTGTTGTTTCCACATGAGGGTCGGATCATTTCCATTGATCAGTTATCCTTCTCTCGTCCTGACCCTTCATCGGGGGTATCCATGGTCCCAATGATTGATAACCCTCACCCCGGCATCGTCAATGTAGGGGTTGGTTTGTGCCCACCTTTGATGGGTACTTTTGATTACCTACCTCCGACCAGCAATGTCCATTACATATCGGTTGTCCCCAACCAGCCTAGGGCTGAAATCTTTCAAATCTCGTCATTTTGCACGACTTACTTTAATGATCTATGGACTCTTCCTTCCCCATCAGCTATGATGGAAGGGACAGGGTACCATGGCATGGCCATTCCTTTGTCCATGGCAGAAGTTGCGTACTCTATAGTCCAGCAAGCTTCTGTCGACCCTGATCCGAATCCTGCATAGGATTTAGATCCGGTTCTCAAGCCTATTTGGGCTCAAGGTTCCCTCGTCAATACTGATTCTTTAGACTTAGTATTTTCCTCAGATGAGGTGATTATTGAGGCTATGACTAGTCTGGATAGACCCTAGGATGATCTCCATCACAAATCTTATTTTCTCCCAGAGTTAAGAAGAATTGAAGCAGGAGAATTCACTCTGACTATCACTGGAGATAGGGCTTGTCCTATCAATCCTTTGGCTACGCATGTTGTTTACGCTGAAGGAAATATGAAAAAAATCACTAAAATGATACCTATTGATATCTCTAGAACCCCTGGCATCGTGGAGAATATCTTCGTCGGAGCGGACTTCTCCCCTGAGGAGGTTCGAATCTACATGGATTTATTTAAATAATTCTATGACGTGTTTGCCTGGTCTTATGAGGAAACGCCAGGCATAGATCCAAGAATCATTGAACATTAAATCATGACATATCCTGATGCCAAGTCGGTCCGACAGAAGCTTCGTCCAGTTAATCCTAGGAAAGCAGTAGCTATTAAGGCTGAAGTAGAGAAACTACTTAAAGATGGTTTCATCTACCCCTTCCAATTGACTCAATGGGTGTCAAATCTCGTGCCAGTCAACAAAAAATAAGGTACGATTTGTGTATGTACGGACTTCTATGATTTGAATAAGTCTTGTCCAAAGGATAATTTCCCCACGCCATTTATTGACCAGATAGTCGATGAATGCATAGGTTGCAAGGCCTTTTCTTTCATGGATTGTTTTTCGGGATACAATCAGATACAGATCAAACCCGAAGATCAACACAAAACCGCTTTCATTTGTCTGTGGGGTACATTTGCTTATCGAAAGATGCCTTTTGGTCTGAAAAATATTGGAGCAACTTTTTAGCGGGCCATGTCTTTTGCTTTCCACTATCTCAAACACATAGTTGAGGCTTATCTTGATGATTTAGTGTCACAATCTCGTAAGAGAGTTGATCATCCAACACACCTCTAACTTATCTTTAAGCGATGGTGCTACTACCAGATTCGCTTGAATACAAACAAATGCAGTTTTTGCGTAACATTGGGTCTTCTTCTTGGTTTCATAGTTTCAACAACAGGGATCATGGTTGATCCTCTAAAGGTTGATGCAATAGTTCATTTTTCTCCCCCGTGCACAATCCCTTACCTTCATAGTTTACAGGGAAAAGTGAAATTTTTATGGCGTTACATTGCAAACTATGCCAAGATCACAAAGGGTTTCATTCATTTACTGAATAAGGACATTCCTTTTCATTGGGACGAAGCCGCTCAGTTCTCTTTCGAAGCATTGAAACGTGTCCTCACGTCTACCCCTCTACTTCAACCACACAATTATAATAAAGATTTCTTATTGTATTTGGCTACTACAGAGTCGACCATCAGCATGATCTTGGTTCAGGAGGATGATTTTCTCTCAGAATACGTGATTTATTACCTAAGTCGAGGCCTGGTTGGACCGGAACTCAATTATTCCCATGTTGAAAAACTTGTGTTGTCAGCAATTCATGTTGTCCATCGATTCCATCATTACATCTTGTTTCGCAAGACCACTGTCATTGCCGTTGTGAATCTATTTCAATACGTGTTGACACGATGTGTAGTCAGTGGAAAGATCAGTAGATGGATAGTTATCCTCTAGGAATTCAACTTGGATTTTGTTTCGAAAAAATCCAAAAACTCATTGGTCTTCGTGGAATCATCTCGGAACTTCCAGTCAAATAAAGTGATGTTATACCCGAGGAGTCACCTATCAAAGGAGACATGTTTTTGATCACGTCTTCAGACCCTTGGTATGGAGATATACTAGTCTATATCCAGACTTCGAAGTGCCCCACCTCTTCTTATTATGATGAGAATCGTCGTATACGCCATCAGGCTAAGAACTATCTCATACTCGAGGACACTTTGTATCATCGAGGTGTAGATTGTGTCCTTCATCGGTGTCTCAGTCATGAAGAAGCAAAAATCATGCTTAACTATTGCCACACCGAAGCATGTGGTGGTCATTTGTCTGGGTTGGAAACAACCCAAAAGATTCTACGAGTTGGTTACTTTTGGCCTACATTAATCAAAGATTATGTTGAATCGATCAAGAAATGCCACCCGTGTCAACTCTTCTCTCAGAATATGAGGGCACAACTCACTCCCATGTTTCCCATCATCACAGTTGGTACCTTCACCGAGTGGGGGATTGATTACGCTACATGAAACCCCCCTTCAACAAGGGGGCACCATTATATCATCGTAGCAGTAGACTACTTTACGAAGTGGGTCGAGGCTATGCCAACGTTTAAAGATGATGGTGAGACAACAACTCTCTTTTTGTTTAACTAGATAATAGCAAGGTTCAGCATCCCAAGAGAGATTGTCACTGACCATGGCAGTCACTTTCAAAATAAAATGATGTCCAAGGTAACGTCAAAACTTGGGTTGAGGAAAGAACATTCGTCACCCTACTACCCACAAGTGAATGGTCAGGTGGAAGCTGTGAATAAGTCCCTTAAGACTATTTTACAGCGAATGATCAATTCGGCCAAGTCAAACTGACATTTGATGTTGTACTCCATGTTATGGGCCTACCAAACATCTGTTAAAACTACAACTGGTTTCTCACCTTTTCAACTCGTTTACGGGCTGGAAGCAGTCTTACTTATAGAGTGTCAGATACCGTCTCTAAAATTGGCAGTATAGTTATTGCCAGACACTTCACCGCTTGAAGAGAATTTATTATATCTCGAGCATCTTGATGAGCAGCGTCATGATGCAGACTTGGCTAATGAGGCTCACAAACAAATAGTCGAGTGTCAGTATGATCGGTCCGTTCATCCTTAGATTTTCTCTAAAGGTGACCTTGTCCTAGTCTATGACCAAGAAAAGGATCCCCTGGGGGCAGGCAGGTTCAAACCCATGTGGTTCGGACCTTTCATCGTGAAGAAGGTTCTAAAGAAGGGCACTTATCGACTGGTGGAATTTGAGGGAAATGCATTGGCAGATCCTAGAAATGGGCTCTACCTCAAGAAGTATTACTCGTAGGTGGGTCACCTTGGGTGACTTCTTGTACATATGTATAGTTATTATACATTTTTAGTTTTTGTCTTTTTGGTTTTATGGATGTGTATTTTTTGATGTCATCTTTTTCACTATGGCATATGTCAAGTGAATCAGAGGTGTTCATTGGGTTCGCGAATGGTGCTAGCTGGCACACTCAGAGGCTTGTTTCCACAGCTTGGGTGATTTTCACACCTCAGGGTTAGTTGTTGTCTTCAGGAGGTATCTGTTTAGGTGACGCCATAAACAATGTCGTTGAATATAGCGCAGCATTAGATTTTCTTCGTGACTCTTTGTCGCATAGTATCTCTCACCTCTATGTCTACTTAGATGCTTAGTTGGTTATGTCACAGTTAAATAGAGCTTACTGCATTTATGATCCTACTCTACACTGACAGTTCCTTAGGGTATGTCTCTTAGAATGAAGCTTTGATTACATTATGTATATCCATGTTCCTAGGAGATTGAATCAAATCAAAGATACTCTAGCTAATCATGTATTAGATTGGCATATTGCACACATGTAAGAAAAATCACACACACTCACATGTAAATACATTTGTGAAATAGATGTAATCCATAAGACGTAAAAAGATGTAAATATGCATATATATATCAAAAATATCAGAGTACATGGGTGGGTGCAAGCGCCTCAAAAATATGTCCAGTAAGAGTCACAGGGCTTATGCCCTCAAAAATATACAAAAGGTGCCCCTAGCACGTGAGTAGTCTAGCCTATCTAAGGGTAGGGCCTGTTGGCCCTGCCATAATGAACAACGGCAATTGTCGAATGCCGAAAGAGTTGGACCCAGGTCTGTGGTATCCCAACTACATGAGGTTGCATTGACAGTGGGAGATCCTCAATGAATGCCATATGAGTGAGAGCGGTGAGGTTCCGCTCCACCCGTCTCAATACTCTCTCAGCCTCTTTGGTTGGAGGCCCCCCTACTGTTGTTGAAGGCCCCCCTGCTGCTGTTGTTGGCCCGGCAGTTGCGGATGGTCCTGCCTCTGATCGAGGACACCGCCTAGTCCTCGAGAAGTATGCTGGACGCATTGGTCCCACATCTATACTGCAAGATACCAGATATATAAAATATGCAGAACATAAATGAAATGCTAGAAATGACAGAATAACAATAAAATATCCAGCATAATCTTCACAATACACAGAAAGATATACGAAATAGCAACCAAAATAGCACTTGAATCAGATAGCAATGTTCACAGGCCTCTTCGAGGGGGCAACCTCCAGTCGAGCAGCGCTCTGTTACAATAATATCCAAGCTAGGGTTCTCATACCCTTGACTCCTATTTATACTAAAAAGAAGCATCTAGAGGAAG
>SNQJ01S0113679.1:57927-76161 GCA_010110895.2 Picea sitchensis
TACACGGTTGCGGCCACTTTTTATCTCATACATCCTCCAACCAAGGGCAGTCTTGAGTCTTCCCACTTCTTGACTTCATCCATGTACCTCTGCCACTTCCTCACCTCAGTAGATTCCATGAAGCCCTTTGCTTCTGGGGAGTCGCGTTCCCCTTTTGTCGACATCAGCATAATTTTTCGGAAGGGCGACGGTATCTTGATTCTCATTCTCCATTCAAAGAGAGATCTCGGATGGCACAGGGTGAAACACCATTGCTCCTTGCTATTGTTGGCCCCCATAACATTCGACACCAGCACTTTCTCATGTTATGGTGGGTCTTACTTTGCGACTATTGCAGTTATTTTTATCATTTGCCGAAGACCTCTGAACGTGGTAGGGCCATCAATGCCCACATCATCCCCGGTACTTATTTCCCGCGATCATTGCCTATTATTCAGAGTATGTTCCTTTGCAGAATTGTCTTCTTCCTTTATCATCACCGCCCCCAAGGGTGCTGCAGTTTTCTACACCAACACTTCAGTCATCTTTTTTCAGAGTTACATAACTCGAGCATGGGGCATGCCCGCCTCGTTTGTACACAGTTTTCTATTTTGCACAACTCACAGAAGGTCAGGTCCTACCGGTTCCTTTTTTCTCCAACGGATCGCTCTGAATGATCCCACTCTTGCTCTATCTTACAACAACATTCTCAATAGAAGAAACATTGATGGATTTCGGCTATACGTATGCTCCTAACCTCATCCATCAGGGGGCATCTGTTATCACTAAAATTTCATCAGCACATGGTTACAAGAACTCAGCATCGTCAAAACAGTAATGAAGCCATTCATGGCCATGAATTAATCCCACAGCATTCAAAAAAGGCAAAAAACTATACAAAGTAGTGCAAAATTGAAGAGTGCTTTACAGAAGTTGGGTGCACGCGCACATGCGCGGAACATGAACGTACCATGCGCGCATATGCGCACGATGCATGACTGTTGGCGCAAAAAGCCGTGCACCTGCTAAACGACGCATTTATTGAAGTGGTCGGCCTCCCAACCACTTATGGATCAGCTCCCAAGTCGATTTGACCCTCAAATCTGAGATGAATCCGAATGGTGGGCTGGTCAAAGACCTAATAATGCCCTAAATGGCCTCTTTTCACACTACAAAGAAGTTACACAAAAGCCCAAAGCAATGCTATAAAAAGCCATGAATGCACCTCATTTTCTCAAGGAATTTCATGTAATGTTATGCTGCCTATATTGTTTTAAGGACTCCATCCTTGACAAGATCACTTTGGCACCATTTCATTGAGCAATCCACCTCTCCATTGAGTGGATTTGCAAAGGAGTTTTGTCATCGCCATTTTCATTTTTCTTGTTGTAAGGAGAGCAATCTTGTGAGGGTCCAAGAGCCTTCCCTTGGAGGAAGAAGGGACTCATAAGTCCCCTTTCTTCTTGGTGCTTTGATTTCATCAATAGATCAGCCTAAAAACATTGGTGATATTGGTCTTTTTGTGTTTTATTATCTCTATGTCCGCATGCTTATGATTTTCTTTTGTATTAGTTTAATTCTTGCTTATAGTTTTGTTTTTCTTTCTCTAACTCTTTCCTCTACAGCTGTCATGCTCAGCAAGACCCAACTGGGCATGTAAGCACCTCTTATTTTCTCACCAAGGTGACGAAAAAGGTGCAACAGGGTGTTTTTGGCTTTCTTATCAATTCTCAAATTACAATGGTGATAATGAGTTGTCAGCTTCTATATATAGACTTTTTGGCTCCTTTTTGTCATTTTTTCTAGCTTGAAAATCATTTAGTATGGTTCTTGAGTTTCTTTGGGGATGTTATGATATAGGTTACTTTGGGTATTTGGAAAATTTTTGAGAGTTGGGTCATTTTTAAAAAGTCTTTTGGTAAAAAGTCGTTTTTCCAAATTTGTGCATGTAAGATAGGATTCCACCTCCACTTGTTGCACCTCGTTGTATTTTTCACTTTGCCATAGGATCGATCCGACCGAATTGCAACATAGAACCCTCACTCCTTCTCTATAAGTGTCATAATTTAGTGGTAGATCCTACCTTCACATGGCTACCCTAGGTAGATCCTGGTTTCATTTTCGTGTCCATGTCGTCGCTAATGATTATAGGCTCGAGATTCCCTTTTTAGTCGTTCTTGATTACGAGTTTGAGCCTCACTTGCATAATTCATTATCACTTTTGGCCTCACCCTTAGGACTCCCAATACAACGGGTCTTCTTTTAAGCCCTTTTCAGACCCTCTAAACATGAAAATATTTCTGAGCGATTGTGTTTCCCTTCACACTCGCCAAACTAAAATTTGAAGACACGTCTGTCTAGCGGTAGTTTACCCCTTTTTCAGTCTGGATGGTCATTTGTACAAACAAAGGTATACTCTAGGAGCCTCAGTTCGCTAGAAGAGTATTCTCGGGTATAAATTTAAGCCTTTTTTGGGCATGAGGGGCTAAATTTACGAAAAAGGAACCCCACAGAGTCCATAGTTAAGCTCTTTTCAGACTCCCTAAAATTGAAAATATTTCTGAGTGACCTTGTTTCTTCACACTCGTTAAATTGGTCAAGAAGAACACCCCTTACAGAGTCCATAGTTAAGTTTTTTTTAGAATCCTTAAATATGAAAAAATTGTCGAGGGATCTTGTCTTTGTCACACTCGTTAAAATGGTTTTGAATAGACGTCTTTTTGGTGCTAGTTTACCCATTTTTTGAACCGACTAGACTACCTTCAAAAAAGGTACCTCAGTGGAGTCTCCTTTTACATTTTTTCAGACTCTCTAAAAATGAAAAACCGTCGAGGTTACCTTCTCTGGGCTCGTTAAAATTACATCAAAGGATGTTATCATTGTGTCTTATTAATTGCATTTGCATTCATGTGTATTTGGCCTAATGTCGGCTCCATGTTGCTCTCAACTGAACCATCTGAAGCATGCCTTATACGCAAGCCTTGTAGCACTTTGCCTATGCGTCTTGACACCTTGACCCATGGAGGATTTTTCTGAGTGTCCTTTTCGTGCATATGTCCCCTTTCTCTAAGAATCAATGTGTTCCTTGCGCTTGGAACTAGTATGTCTGCGACACTCATTTCCTCCTTTGTAACGTAGCATTCTTTTATTCTTTTTCAAGCTTTCCAAAATTATTGAAAAAGACAAAAAAAATTAAATATACCCCAAAAAGAGGAAGAGAAAAGTATTTTCTTTTTGTTGAAAGCACAATGAGTCGCCTTGGACAAAGCACATCCTTTTGTTTGTTCGTCAATCTCTAGGATTCAATAGGACCTTAGGAAGTTGTTCTTGCTACATAGAGTCGTGTCCTCCACCATTTGGTTACCCTTCCAAACATATGGAGAGTTCACATTACCTCCTGCATCATGAACTTATGTTAATGCCATGTTGCATGAGTCTCATCTTTTGTCGTGCTTTCGTCTAAGGTAATTTTTACTAAAACTTGAGTCAGTCCTTCTGCATTTTGTCTCTTGTCCTCATGCCCAGCCACCCCAAAAGTCCAATCACATCCTTGCTCAAAATCAATGAATTTTTCTACCTGATCACCGAGATCCTCTTGTTTGTTCCCAAAGAACCATCGAAGACCTCTAGGTAGTGAAGTCGTACACCGATATCAGACTCCTACCCTAGTTTTGAAGATTTTGAATTTGTTACTTGAGCTCTAAAGACCTCATCTCCAGCCATCAGGCGTCATTGGCTTCTTGAAAATGGATACTATACATGTATATCTTTTTATTTTGAGATGTAGATCTGTTGTGTACTACTCACGACTACACTTTATATAGTTATATGACATGGATCTACAGTGTATTTGATTGGCAGCAATGATTTTATTTCATCTCGAGCATGGGTATGCCCGCATTGGTGAGACAAATTGTGATTTTGTAGATGGCGCCTCCTGAACTCTAGTCCCTAGGCTCACTCGCTTCGTACATTGGTGAATATTTGTAATGTATTTTGGCCATCAAATGCTCTTCTAACCTCACACATTAGGGGGCATCTGTTATAACCCTAAATTGCACCAGACATGTAAACCTGGCATGAGGCCATCTTCCTTGCTATCTTTGCCAAGCCATCACTGAACAACTCTTCTAAAAACCATTGTTTTGAAGGTGTACGCTCCCTACACCACTACTTCCCATGTACATACACTTTTTGCATCACTACAGCTCGTGTACACTCACAAAAAATAGCAAAAAATGAAAATTGAAAAGGGATACATGTTTCCAGGTCGTTACTTAATCAGTTGACCACCCATAGCCATTCGCCCCAACCGTTACTATATCTTATGGCCTATAAAAGAAGGTGTTGGGGCCCCATTCCAAGGATAAGCATGAGAGCATAGAAACTCTGCCCATTTCAATATTCCCCTTTTGCCCCAATATTTTCCAACCACATTGTGAGTTTGAGCCAGAATTCATTCTTCCTCCTTTGCAAATCCTTGCCATTTCCCTAGAGAGAACTGAAGAGGAAAAGAATACATGGAAGCAGTTGGTGCATGGTGAAGAGGAGCCCAGGACCGAGTTTGAGGAGCAGTGTCGGTCTCATGTTGTAAGCGAATTTTGTGAGATTAATATAAAGAAGTACTTTTTTTGTCCTGCCAATTGATGTCTTCAATCTTCGTGATTTGTTTACATTTCTTGGTTATGATTTCTAACCCACTAATCCATATGTAGAATGCATTCTTGTAGTTTATTTTTTGTCTTTTGGTGAATGCAGGTCAGCCTTGGGAGGAGACTCGCAGTCAAGAAACAACCGAGTGCAAAGGGATTGACACTGGACGTGGAATTCAAGGTATGCATATCGGATCCCTTTAATTTATCTTTTATGTGTGATTGTGGAGTAATGATGGGATAGTTGATAAAAAGTAGGATACTTTAGACGGTTAGCTCTACCTGCACTTTAGAACCCTGGTGTAGTCCGTAGAGGGGTTTTCCCGCTATAGAATATATATATAAAGCAATTGAGAGATTTGGCTAATTTATAGTGAATTAAATTATCAGTACTACCAGAATCAATTAGGACTATTACCTTTTTCTTTTTGATATATCCTTCAATATTGAGGGTTTGAGGAGAGTTAATTCCATCCAATGCATTACACGATATTGTGGGATTCAAATATTTAGAAGAAATATCTTCTTTGTTTTCATCTTGAGATGGTTCTTTTTATTGTTCTTGTTCTTTTTCTTCTTCCTCTTCACAATCTATGTATAATAATTTCTTCTCACCACACTTATGTCCCTTACTGTACTTGTTGTCACAATTAAAGCATAAACCTTTTGATTTTATTTCCTCCAATTGTTGAGGTGTCAACCTTGTAGATTGAGGTGTTTTAGAAGAAGGAACATTATTCTCTCGATATATGTTAGGAGTGGTCCTTCTAGTATCCATAGCCATATTTTTACTTTCAACATTTCTCACCACCCTGGATGCTTTCTCCAATGATTTGGGTTCCCAAAGGAGAACCTCATGTTGAATGTTATCCTTTAAAGTTCCTATGAATACATAAATCAGGTGCTCATCTAGAATATATGTTAACTTTATATTCAATCTTTGGAAGTTATTAATGTGCTCTACAACTGAACCTTTTTGCTTGAGATTTATCAATTGGCTAAAGAAGGTATTTCTCTTTGTATCCTCATAGTGTGCTATCATTTCTTTCGTGAAAAATGTCCAAGTGACAAGTGATTTTCGAGAACAAAGCCATCGATACCACACAAATTGATTGGGTTCTAAATATAATGAAGCAATTTGTACCTTTTGTGTATGTGGCACATCATGTAGATCAAAGAATTGCTCCATCTGAAGTACCCATGTGATTGTATCCTTGCCATCAAAATTCCTCATATCATTCTTAGGAAAGTGGTTGGTATTCAACCCAAAGTTGGATTTTCTCCAATCTTGATTCATCTTCCTTGTGTCCTCATCATGAATTTCATGGGATACATTTTCACTTTCAGGTGGCCTCTCTATTAGGAAATTTTTCAATCCTTCCATGATCTCCCTTTTTAAACCATCCATCTTAGTATCAATTATTGCCTCCAACTTAGCTTCAGTTGTATTCATCATCCCTTGTAGTTCATATTTTTTTACTGTCTTCTTTTTTAAATAATTTATTTCCCTACACATTTCTTCACCTTCATCAAGATTCTAAGTGTCTGGAGGCTTATTTGGTGTAGTAGTTCCCTTTTTTGGTGGCATGTTGGCCAAGTTTCACTTTTAAACCTTGATTTCAAGGTGGTTCTTCTAGACGATCTTTCTTCTATTGTATATCCAAAGTTTCGGCCCTAATAGGTCTTAAAAATTATTTGTTTAGTTCTCTGATATGTCTTCTCTGCAATTCCACAGGTCTGATCAAAATGGGATGTGCCAAGTGGAATTTATGGTAACTTCCCCACACCTTGCTGATTTTTTTCCCTTTCAAGAGAGTGTACTTGTAAAGCGTTCCAAGAGCACAATATATGATATTTGATTCTAAAAATTGTACCAGAAATACTAAAGATTGTCCACTATCCAATGCAACTAGTCTCACTTAATTTGGATACTAACTGAATAATGTATCACGTTTTTACCTAGAACACATGTTTGATACTAGTTAATATGACTAGTCAAATACCCTATCTTACACAGGGTGTATCTACAAAAGTAGGATGACCCAGAAGTTGAAATTTTTATCAAAGCTAGCTTGGTAATTTGTATGAATATCCTATTGGTTTTAGGGTCTAAAACATTACAGAAAAATTTTATAGTGAAAATTCCTAGATGAATAAATTCAGGATGATTCGAGAACCCCATCTTACATGGGCTATATCTATGAAATTATAAGGCCTCAAGAGATGAAAGTTTAACCCTATGTACCTTGATCCATCTAATAAATATCCTCCAATGGGGTTATTTTTGTAACGTCGTAGAAAAAAAATTATAGTAAAAATTACAAGGTGTCTCGGATGCAGCAGCAAAACCCCAAGACCTTGAGATTTGATACCAAATTTTAAGAACCAAATATCAAAATAGAATAAAAAAAACCTCAAAATAAGTACTCAACACCTTGAAAAAGAGATAATTTCAGATAATAAGCCTCTTTGAGGGGGAAACCTCCTTATACACCACATAAATTTCCAAATACAAGATGATTTGAAATAAAAAGGTCTCCTTTGTGTATATATATAGGATACTAGGAGGTACAATTACAAATAATGGACCCAAGTCCACATAAATAAAATAACATTACTAATGTAATATGCCCCAATTAAGGGTAATGTGCCACTATTTAGGGCTTAACAAAATGGCATGACGAACATTATCCATCTAGAGTAGTCTCACTTACAAATTCATGGATCTTCATTACAATATTCCACGATCAATCCTTGGGTTCCTTAACCACACATATAGGATGACTCAACCACTTAACCATTTGGACTTCAAAAATCATCTTCCCGTGAGGGATTTCACCATAAGGGGACCAATTAAGATTTTATCCATTTGGTACCTCCTATTAGCGATGACAAGACAACAATGACCAACCTTTACATTATCATGTCTATACATCAATCCATGACAATACATCACTATGACACCACTTGACATCTTTGACATTAATTACATCTATGAAAACATAGGCCATCAATGATACTATGACAAGACATCAACTCTTTGAAATCAATCATTTGACATAAATGGAAACATAATGCAACATCATGTCCTCTGCACGTATCTTTGTTGCACCTCAATCCTTATTCTTATGCACAATTCCTTCCTATTTGTACATCTCTGTGACATTTTTTGGCTTTATCTCTTTACTCTTTTATCCTTATGCATCACTTCAACCTTCAAATTATTTTATTGATTTATTCTTCTTCTTATTCGTCTTCTTTCTATAATACATTATAATACAAGTACTATGGTACACATACTACTCGTTTAGACTAGTGCGTGGAAGTACATGTGTCCCTATATAGTTTCAGTCAACTACCATTAACTAGTCCTTCCATAACTTTTTGATTCAATTTCTCTAACTAAACAACACCTGTATCTGTCACAAACCTGAACACATATGGACCCAACCAATGCATATGAAACTTTATAGGGTGTTGCAAAAACTTGATGTTGTAAATTAAAACTAACTCTCCCTTCTGGAACTTCTTTTATTTAATGTGCATGTCATTCCATGCTTTCTCACGCACTTGCTTATGGAAACCTGTGACAAACCAGTCCTCTTCCATCTCTACTAGCTCTGACAGACTCTTCTCCATTACGCCAGAATCTATAAGCTATATCAGGGCGACAATGCATAGGCTCGGTACTATGAATTCCATAGGCATAACTGCTTCCTGGCCATACACTAGTATGAATGGGGTATGTCCTATCAACTTCTTACTTTTAGTCCTATAATCTCATAGCACTGCAGGAATCCTCGAGTCCCATTCATCTTGAATTACATTACACACCTTCGTTAGTTCATGTTCTAGTATCTTATTGAATGCTTCCACTGTTCCATTTGCCTGAGGGTGATATGGTGTGCTCTTCTGATGATGAATCTGAAACTCCTCTGTCAACATTGCAATTTTCCTATTCAAAAAATGAGTTCCCTTATCACTCATAAGAATTCTTGGGAATTTTAATCTTGTCACCACATTTTCAAACAAAAACCGCAAAACTATCTATGTGCTACAATCTCTGACTGGTTCCACTTCAGCCCATTTGGTCAAATAATTTTCCGCAATAATGATGTGTTTGGATCCTGACCTCTTTGTTGGTGGATTAATCAGTCCGACAAAATCAATGGACCATTTATCAAAAGCTTGTAATGTCACTTGTGGTACTAATGACATCTCATCTCTCCTGGAAGGCTTCCCAATTCTTTGGCAAACATCACAAGTATTACAAAATTCCTTCACATCCTTATGAAGGGTAGGCCACCACAATATTGCATGAAAAATCTTTTGAGCTATTGCTTTTCCTACATAGTTTCCTCCTACAACCCCTTCATGTTCCTCTGACAATATCATATGTCTTTCATGTTCTAATACACATCGTCACAAAATACCATCTGCACCTAACTTGTACAAATTTCCTGCTATAAGTTGATAGTCTGTGGCCTTCACTACTAATTGTTTCTTCTATGCAACTGTAAACTCACGTGGGGTTACTCATGTACTCAAGAACTGAACTATGTCTAAAAAATAGTAATCAACCATTTGTATTGTAAATAATTGCATGTTTGGTAAGTTTTCATCCAAGTTTCATGCGTCTTCTCCTGATAGTATGTGTGATAAGTGATCAGGGTCTGAATTAAATTTCCCTAGTTTCACCATTACCTCAAAGTTATATTCCTAAAACAATAGTATCCATATTCATATTCTCCCCCCAAAACTGGCTTATTGACCAAATATCTTAGCATAGAATGGTTTGTGTACATCAAAGTGTGATCCCAGCAAGGAATGTATAAACTTATGCAATGCATACACCATTGGTAATCCTTCATGTTCTGTAGTAGTATAGTTTTGTTTTGTATTTGAAAACTTCTTTCTTGCAAATGTAATGGGATGATCTATATATCCTTCTCCCGAATGAGGTAACATTGTTCCTAAAGCTATGGATGATGCATCCACATCAACATGAAACTCCTTCCTCCAATCTGGAAATATCAAAATCGACGTAGTGACCAATTTATGCTTCAAAGTATCTAAAACTTCTTGACATTCCTCGATCCATTGAAACTTGTTCTCCTTCTTTAGTAATTTTTCCATCAGAGCTGTAATTTTTGCATATCCTCCCATGAACTTCTTGTAGTACTCTGTATTCCCCAATGTTGCTCGTAATTTTCACACTAAAGTAGGTGGTGGTAAGTCAACAATCACAACAATCTTCGCAGGATCCACCAATAGTCCTTGCTTACACACTACATGGCCCAATAAGATACCAAACGACACACAGAAAATGCACTTCTTTAAATTCAAAGATATTTGAAACTACCTATGCCTATCCAACATCAAGTGTGAAATCTCAATATGATCTTTCAATGGGATAAACACCATCCAATCATCTAAGTATACTTCTAAGAACTTATGGATGAATTCTTTAAATGTTGCTACAACCACTCTAGAGAATATTGTTGGTGCATTCTTCAATCCAAAAGGAATCATTATGTACTAGTAACATCCCCATTCTATCAAAAACTTAGTCTTATATCTATCTTCCTCCACAATATTGATCAAATGATACCCTGAAAATCCATTCGTGAATGAATAAGCTTCATGCCCTCCTACATTCTCCAACACTTCATCTGTAAACTGTGTAGGAAATGGATCATGTAAGCAATAATCATTTAATTTCCTCATATCTACACAAATTATGATCCTTTGTGTCTTCTTATCCTGAACCACCATTGGACTAATCCACTCTGATTCTATGACAAGTTCAATAATTCTAGCTTCAGCATCTTGTCTATCTCCGTTTTCACCTTTTTCTTGTATATTGGATTCAATCTGTATGGCCTCTACTTCACTGGCCTAGCATATAGCTTCAAGGGGATGTTCATCTCTCCTAAATCCACAAAAATCCTTTTCATATTTGAAAAATTAGTCAGAAATAGGTCATGATACTCGTGCAGTAAATCAGCTATCTTCTCTACAATTTCACCATGCCAATAGTCTCCTATGTTCACAAATTTGGGCTTATCTTATGTACCGATATTTACTTTTCACGTTATCAATGGATTTTCATATACGACTGATTCAAGTTGTGGTCCTTCTACTGCATGCTCTCCTTCAGTTAATGGTATTTTCACATTTATGGGATCTTCGTCTCCTCTTGGTATTCGTCAACAACATTATAACATTGCAAAACTTCTCCAACTGTCACAAAATATCTATGCGCGCTATATACATGTACTAGTTTTATTGAGTCTTTTGATGAAAAAATATTGTTCTTGATGAAATGCAAAGATGATTCAATTAAAGGAGCAGCATCTTCAAAACTAAAATTTTCCTTAAAATTTCGAATCAATTCTTCCCAATCTACAGTTTCTTTGCACACTTCCAGTTCCAAGTACCAAATCTTTGGGATTGTGCCCAAGGTGTGTACAAACAAGTGTGTCCATTATTTCCTAGGTATTTTAATCCATGTCACAATACACTTTGTATAATTCTCCAACGAATATTTAAATCATGTATACTTCTGCAAAGTATATCCATTCTTTGTCTCGAACCTGACTTGTAATAGCCTTTTGCACTATTGCCAATCTCTTATTCCATCTTTATGCACATCCCACCGTCTTGTTGGGGTCTCTTTCAACGTGACGTCTAAATCTAATAATCTTTGTTGATCTCATATTTTCAATTCAAATTCTCTTATAAAAGAAGCTACATCGATTAGTCTGTCATACCTTGGAGGGTCACATACCTCATTTCCAATCCATTGAAACGTGCGGGTAATACGAGCACATTTCCTTATGGACACTTCATGCAATCTCTGCTGCCAATTCTCCAAAGATTATTATGAATATGATGCACATGAACTAATACTTCTCGATCTAAGTACACCATCAGCTATAGGATTCACATAATCATCCATTCGCGTGTTCATATTATATAGGTTGTCGAGCTCTGTTCCCTTCATTGGTTCTACATATATTCTTCCTTTAGTAGGATCCAACGACACAATAACCTTCAAGTCTTCCACTTCAAATATCATATATCTCTTCTTCAAATCAATGATAGTCTAGTTTTCAAAGACCCAATCAAATCCAAGTAGTGTTGAGTAGGGGGTGCTTCCGTCTACTATCTCAATCACTTCAAAATAGGCCAAGCTACGCACTCCATCAATATTAACACTTACCCTTGTCAGTGTTCCAATTGGAATGATCTTATGTTGATTTGCTAACCTCAACTGAATGGGTGACCAGATCAACTTTGTCTTTCCCATCATTTCCCAGGTGTGCTTCGGGATGACATTCACATCAGAGCCTAGATCCAAAATAATACTGTCCATGTCGTAGTTTCCTATACGTGCATTGAGTCAAAACTCACTATTTGTTATCTTATTTTGATGCACTTGGTTAACTTCTCAGTGTGCGATAGGTATCTCTTTCTCTTAGGTGAAATGGTAGATCATTCCACGTAGCATACTCAAAGTAGACTCATCCTTCATTAGCTCTAAACAAATTTTTAGAAAACTATTCAAAGTGCTTACCTTGTCAACTTTCCTTTTTGAATGGTCGTAGACTGGTGGCATATCATACACCGGTGGTCTGTCATACAAAGTTGGTGCATTCAAAGTCGAGGCTATCCATTCTTCCCCTATCACTTCCTCCTTTATTGCGTATACATCTCTTTCTCCTTTCTAGGGTAAAACAACGGTTGAGGTCTACTGCTTTCCTGACCCATTGGTGGATCCTATTTCCTTGATATTTTGCATCAGCTCCAGTTTTGTTTCCTCTGCGCATAACCACTGTTATATTGGGTTTTTCATCATGCGACTTTGTTGTTATCATCTGTATGTTTGGGTTCCTCTTTTGTTTCCACTTCACGATCAAGGATGGGAAACCCTTCGTCGCGTGGTCTAGTTGTCTGCAATATGTACATGTCGTGTAGGGATTCGAGCAATCTCGCGCCAAATGTTCAGAACGATTACAGTTATAACATATAATTGGTCCTCTTCCTCTATAGAATCCTCCTCTTTTGTAACCTTTGAACTCTCCTCTTCCTCCTTGATTATAACCTCTTGGAGTATTATACTGTGGATCTCCTCCCTCGGATACTTCTCCCTGGACTCTATATGTGTTTTCTGTGCACTCTTTCATTAGATCAAATGCATGGAAATCCTTCTCTTCATGTCTGATAGACTTGCAAAAGTTACAAAAGAGGTTTCTCGTAGTACTCTGGTACTTTTGCATCAACGAGAAAGAAGTAGGGTGATGACCCATCATTTTTTAAATCTCACACCATACCCCTAATGTATTTGAATCTCCTGTATTCAAATATTGTTGAAAAGTTGGACACTCATTCTTATGATGACATTTTGTTATACATGTGACACGTAATACTTCCTCATAGTTTTCTTTTCCTTTCACAAGTTCTCCCAACTGAATAGTCAGCACTGCTAACTGTGACTACACTTGATCCATCCCTATTCCATTTTCTCCTACTGGGGATGCTTCCAATTTCATAGCAATTTCTAGGGATTTTGACTATGACACAATCTTTTGTTGCATCAAAGGGCAGCGTATATGTGACAACAATCCTGCAATAAACCACTCTTTGTGTTGTTCATATGGAATTTGGAATGTCAATCGATCCTTCAGTATATTAAATCTTTGATCATATTCCCACATTGATTCATTCACTATATGCTTTATCTTCTTCAGCTTTGTGATGCACTGCGACTCGGACTTAAGTTTCTAAAATTCTTTCAATAGAGTTTGTCTTACCTCTATCAATGTTCTAGTCTATACCATAGGTGTAGTATTATGGTATTTCATGTACCATAATAATGCGTGATCTCCGAATGTCATTTCCAATTGTTCAATATTTTCATCATCATATTGAACTTTCTTCACAATCCATATTGTCTCACAAATGAACAAATGTTGTTCTATATCCTCTATCCCCGCTCCATGGAAGATAGACATCCTTAAAGTAGGATCTACCCCTACCATTGTGTTATGCGTGGTATTATTTCCTGATAACACTAATTGATTATGAATCAACATACTACTTCCACTACTCTGACTACTTTTACTATTATCTTTACTTCCTTCACTAACTAAAATTGATAAATCTTATGATCTTACCTCAGTTCTCAGTGATGCACATGGGGTCATGGGTTTGACACAAATTCTAATCTGAGTGGGATCTTCTTCTACTGGATTGAGCTAACAGATATTTTCTTTAGTTCACATAATCCCTTTGATATGGAGTATTACACCAATGTCTCTTTCCTCGATCTCACTATGTTTCCCCTCTCTCTCAGCCACAGTCCTCTTCTTATTCAATCTAAATCTCTTACCACTGCGCAATACTCTAATATCTTCGTTCTTCGCACACACTTATTCTCTCAGCATCCTCATCCCATATGTTCCTCATTCCTTCTTGTCATCCCTCTTTACACTCAGACCATCTCCTAGTCATCCCCCAGTCCCCCTATGTGTGCAAAGACGCTTAGATACTAGGGAAATCCGATTCCATTTTCATAACTCCTTTATCACACAATAAAATATTAATCCAAGTAGATTGTGACTTCATGTATCTTCCGTGTGGTCCCTTAAAAAAATCCCTTTCAACAACATTATACGACTGAGTACAATCAATGGAAAATTCAGTAATATAACCTCCCAACACACTATTCAGCCAGTAATCTATTGCACATGATACCCGATTACTTATAGTATTGACCTGTTGAATTAACTCAGGAGTCCAATTTCTCGGGACAAGAATGTGAAATATTTTGATCTATTCAAATAATCTTTGGATCCACTAAACTAAAATATTCAAAAAATCAGCAAAGAAACTTTCATGCAAATATGTAAACACATACCCTTGTAGCCATTTCTCTGCACTGGTTTTTGGGTTCTTATTTTGATCTACAGCAAACTCAATCTCCTTTGTGTCCAACCATTTTCCAATATCCTCCTTATTAGGTCTCCACATTCCCCTCTATCGCAGATCCCGGTCCCAGCAACAGAACCATTTGTTGGCGTGCAATGGGAAGACTCAGGGTTCAACATTAAATCACCAACAAAACCCTAAAGATATCGACCCTTTCAGCATCACCTGCAAGCAGGTGAAGTCTCACCTAAGGTACCTATGGGAACTGTAGGAACTAGGATTCCACAGTCATAAAGGGATTGGAGACCTTTCTAACATTCATTCTGAATTCAACATGCAATATACCCTATGAACGAAATCATAACAGCATAATAATGTATGACAGATTCATCTTAGTCATTCAACATGTAAGTGGAACCATCAAATACATATTCATATCAACTCATAAGAATCTATTATATATGCGCAATAAACATATTAAACCAACACATCCTGATAGCAAACACATCAGAACACGGGAATTTAATATGTTTCACCCCAACTAGGCTACATCCACAATGAATGGCTTCTTATATTATTCATTCACATTCAATCCTCACAATAAGTGCACACTGCGCTCAAATAAGATACATTAGTTCTACCCAAAATTCCCTAGTTGTTCATGCATACAGTGCACACTTAGTTCACTCGCTATTGGATGAACTCATTCTACCCAAAAACCATACATATTTATACATTGATATTAGGGCTTAGCTCGTTACAAAATGGACCAAAATGTCTAACTATTTCTAACTAATTTTCGTCTATTGCATGCATTGAATCCTGAAAATGTGTTAACCTCCTTCCTTTCCTCTGTGTGCACTGCTTCTTAGATGACTTGTTGCGCGCTTTTCTCCTGTGTGATTCCCAAAACTTGTCCGAAAATAACCTGCTACAACATCCATCAAACTTGTTCTAGCCATAAAAAACAAAAAATCCTCTTGAATTAATGACTTTGCATGATGGCGGTTCCATCATCAACCAAATTCACTCACAAAGTAAGGGATGGGGTGGTCTATCCATGAGGTTCGTACTACCCCCCATACCTTGTATGATTGGTAACATCAAGGGGCTCATGCATGCGTGGATGAAAGTTCCACATAGGCCCCTATCATACTACCAACACAATCACCCCATCCAAGGAAGGGGAAATTATATTATCTCTAATCCCATAGTTATTTAAATAATAATCAACCTAATGGAATATATGACACATGGTGGAGTTAAGTCAATAGGCTCATGCAAACCCAAGTGGTGGTCCATTCCCATGCATAGTGGGTATGCATTAATCACCATCGTACATCCACATACACAGGATGAGGGGAGTAAGGTAAAATGCTTTCATTGTTTGAAATGGAAAATGAAGTTGGGATATCTCCACATTGACTGAATTTGGCATTGTTATGATTTAAATATTTGTTAATGAATTTTGGAAGCCATCCCAATCATAGTTCCAGTCAAGAAATTGGTTGGTTATATAATGTGTATCACAATCTGGTGGTTCCCTCTTGAATATGGAATACGACAAAATATTGTCTCATGGAATCTTGTTCTAGTTTAGCTCTAGAGCTTGAATTCATGAATTTGGATATGGAGGAGCATATGCATTTGGGTTGGTGTGATATATGTGAAATATTGGGATTAAGACAAATTATTAGGCACCATGAAAGTTTGATTTTGACCAATCACTTTTCAATTGTTAATTGCACCAATCAATTCCATGATGAGGAGGTAACCTTGAATCAAGGGCATGCAGAGGTCTTGGAAATGATGGCTCAACAGAGGAGAAAAACAATAAATTTGGAGTAGGAAATCAAAATATTACACCATATGGTGATTGGTTTGGAACAAAGAACATAGTGTGGGATATTAATTGGCTCAGCACCAAAGGAGGCCTTGGAAGAATACTCAATATAGTAGGCTCCATGTGATGAGGAGATGGAACCAATGAAGCAAGATAAAAATCCTCCATAGGAGGAATAGAAGGAGGAACATATTAATCATGTCTATGTTTAAATCCAAGTTTTTTAAGTTTTACAAAAATAGTATTGATTCTATGGTAGTTCAATAGGGAATATACCGATAGAATCAATAGTTTCCCTCAGAAAAAAGACAAAAAAAACAATTATTTTTTTTTAATATTGTGAAATTTTGTAATATTTTGTCTTTAGTGGCATCAATACAACAATACATTTTGTATTACTAAGTTGCACAGTTAAGTTACAACATCCTTTTAATACAAAATTAACCATTTTATTGTGTGTGTGTGATTTGTTTTTGAGTGGGCATGGAAGCCACAAATCACTCTCTCGTTTTTTTAGTAGGTTCATCCATGATTTTTTCATAACTCTTTTCGATTCATTGCATCATGGTAGGGATTGGGTTGGAGCTTCAAAAGGCAGAGCCACGATGCAAAATGTTAGTGGATAAAATGGGAGTGGTGAAGCTATGAGACATTGTTGGCCTACCTCACTTCCAAGTTTTGTTTTTTTGGTTTGTTTTCAAATATTTCGTTTGTTTTTTTGGTTTGTTTTCAATTATTTTGTTCTTTATTATACACTAGTAATCCTTTGGTCTATTTCTCAATTCAACCTTGATAGGCCAACCCCCCTCACCTTAGTTGAGAAGGATCCATTCATGTATTTTGATGGGTTCAACTCCATACCCATCTTACCTTTCCTTCTAGGTGATCTATGTTCAGTTTGAGAAGCATTTTTTCTTATTTCAATGGACTATCATTGTCTCCCCAAGCTGCTTTCCCTTTTATTATATTGTCACATATCTTGGTGCCAAGATGATGACGCTTAAATATGAGCCTCAAATTGAATCTAGCAAGAAAGGGGCCAAGAGGGGAAGGAGAAATATAGGTAGGTGGTCATCATGTCATAAAAAAAAAAACCCCAAAATTTACCCTAGCCCAAGCCAATGCCATGAATATTGTTTCCAATTACTCGCAACACTTCTTCAAACACTTTGAGGATGAGGTCAATTGTTTAGAAAACCTAGTCAAGAATAAAAGATGAAAAATGCTTATGAGTAGGTTGAGGCCAAATTTCTTAGAATGGGACACCAATACATGTTTCTTTCATAATAGAGACACCAAAGTATTTAGGTTGATGGAAATCTATTGGCTCAATAAATCCTTCTTTGCCCAAGTAGTGGAAGAAATGGGACAACAATGCCATGAAACTCTCTATAAATTGAACCTAATGGACAAAAATTATGAGGTTGTTTTCAAAGCAGTCTATGACATATATATTATTGTTACAAATCTAAAGGATGGTAAGCAAGTCCCAGCTAAAGAAGTAGAACCTTATAAAGATGGAAAATTTTAGGAATCTGAAGGTACCCCCTCCAACCCTATCCTTCTTGATGAATATATAGAGGATTAGGATAACCACCATCAAAAATAGAAGTCGTCATGTGGGTTCTTAGGTGGTTAGCACCACCTATCATCTCATGTTATCTTTACAGAATTACGCTGTGTGCCTTATTTTGGTTGTGTTTATAAAGTTGAGCACTTATCATGATGAATATAGAAGTTGTCTAGATAAAGTTACCTCTAGGTTTTTAAATTTTGGTAACTCTGCGTTGCATACTCTTAGAAAAACATTGTTATTTTACCACATTC
>SNQJ01S0113680.1:1841-28362 GCA_010110895.2 Picea sitchensis
GATATCAAATGATTGTTATGAAGATTGTATGACAGTAGAGGTATACTAATGTGGTGGATGTGTTCCACTGTTTGTGACTATACGTTACTGATCAAGTACTTGTTTGTTACTTGGTGTGGTAGTGTACCACTGGATTGTAGTTATGTACTACTATGGATAGACATAGTTGTGTTCTATTTTGTTCTGATTGCCTTGAAGACTATTAAGAAGTTTATTGGAAATAATTATCAGCCAGATAAATGATGAACAAAGATTTTCCAGACAGAAAATGGTTCAGAACATTTACTCTTCTAGATTAGAAGAATGGCTCTTGTATCACTCTGTGGAATGAGCATCATGTCTGATTACTCAGATAGAGTATGGTTTCAAGATATGATGCAGTTGATGATGATGATGATGCTCATGATCTAGTCTATATAACAATGTTGATGCTACCTGGTGAATGGTATTTTTTGTGCTCAAAGACCATTACCTGTAATACCTCCCTAGCTAGGAGGGAGTGTTGATATTATGGTAGCTGCGGGAGGTATTTACCTCCATGTGTAAACCTAACAAGGATAGAATACTCTAGGAAGCAAGAAGAAACCCTAATGAGTTGGCTAATAACCCTAGAATACTTGTCGGCTCAAGAAGATAATTTATATTAGGTTATTAGCCTCCAAGAGAAGAAGTCGGCCCTGGCAGTTAGCCAGAATTAGTATAAATATAGGAGGCCAGTTCTTATTCTGGCAGGCAGTCTCAGAATTGCAGTGCCCAGTCTTGTGTGCACTGCAGTTGCCCAGTTTCTGTGCAGGTTTGGAGGAGAGTTGTCGTTGTAGCTGCTGCAACTAGCAATTACGCTTGGACTATCTCTTAGCTAGGGTTTGGACTATCTGATCATCTCTTTGTGATGCGTTATCCTTGGGGAAAGGTGCACTACCCTTTGTTTGGCTATATAGCCTAGGGTTTTCTTCTGGAGTGATTCTCTGTCAAGGTTAAGGTGCTCTGAGGGTGGCTTCGGCCTATGGTTGGGTGACAAGGGTATTGTCAATGGTAAAACGAGCACACATCTTTCATATTCTAACACTGAGGTTCCACCGCGCGCCCTAGACGGTACTGGTAGCTTTCACTACGAACTCGAGAAGGTCAAATTTCCTGAGTTCTTTGGTGCCCCAGACGGTGCAGCCGCCGAGGCATGATTGGAGAATATGGTGATGTGATTTACACTTCACGACTATACCTCCAACATGAAGGTCTACATGGAATTCTTTCAACTGAAGGGGAGCGCTCTTCTATGGTGGAAGACGCTCCTACCACAATTGAACATGGTTGTTGAAGATGTGTCATGGGAACTATTCGAGGAACGGTTCTGGGAGATGTATCTGTATGAGTAATTCATTAAGCGTGAGTTCAACGAGTACAATGCCTTGCGACAGGGCAGTCGTATGATGCCCAAGTACGAGGCTCGTTTCATGGAGTTTCTTCGGTATGCTCCCCACTTGAATACCAAGAAACTTAAGGTCAACAAGTTTGTGTTTGGCCTTAATGTCAACATTCGTGCAAAAGTGAGGATTAAGATGCCTCAAACCTTGCACGATGTTGTCCAGAAGTCCCTCATAGCAGAGGAGGAGCTCATCAACGGGGGTCAGAGCAGGACTCCGGCGAGATCGACAGGACCAGCGACATATGGTGCAGAGCAGCATCAGACACCAGTTAGACATCCACCGGGGTATCGAGGCACTCTGAGAGGATACACCTTCACTACACCTTGGTGACTAGCACCTCAGCAACAAAATCCTTACAGAGGACCACAACACTACTAGCACCGTCGACCGCAGCAGTAGTAGTTTAGCCCTGTTTAGCGGAACAAACCAGGGTTTCAGGCCAGTGGGTTGTCAGCTTCTACTTCAGGTACCACAAGTATTGGACAGAAGACGAAGTGCTAGACATGTGGAGATCCACATTACTAGTGTGATTGCCCATTTGAGAGGGCCAAAGCAGCTGGATCAGCCGGGCCCACTACCATGGGAGAGTTTGGCAAGGCCCATCAGATTCATGCAGTGGTTCATAACTGCTAGGAAAAGCACCAGTCGACTGTACTCGAGACGTCAGGTACCATTGTTGACCAGACCCTTAGTATTTTGATAGATCCAAGTTCTATAGAGAGTTTTATTTTTAGTGCAGTGCTAAAAAGAATTAAGGTGAAGGCAGTCGAACATGACGAGTTTAGCTTTGTAGAAATGGTTTTGAGAGCCAAACAGAAAGTTGGAGGGAAGGTTACGAGCTATAGCCTTAACCTGGGATATTTTGTCACAAGGGCCAACCTATATGTCACGATATTAGGGTAATGTGATGTCATGATCGGTATGGATTGGCTAGAATCGCATGAGGCGATACTCAACTGTAAGACGAAACAGTTGAGCTTGGTCAATGACGAGGGACATAGATGCATGATTATAGGTCAGAACCGGGGAGTTTCCCTAAGGTTCATCTCTTCCCTACAGCTACGGAAGAGCATGTGCAAGGGATGCAAGCTATATGCAATCCCTACGTTAAACAAAAAGGGCATGGCGAAAGGCCTAGAAAACCTTCCTGTGGTGCGAGAGTTTGCAGACGTCTTCCTATAGGAGTTACCAGGGATGTCATCAAAGAGGGATTTCGAATTTACCATCAACCTAAAACCAGGAACTGAACTGATAGCGAGAACGCCTTATCGAATGTCGACCCATGAGTTACATGAGTTTAAAATGCAACTGAAGGAGTTGTTGGACCTAGGACTTATACGTCCAAGTGTGTCACTGTGGGGTGCGCCTATTATTTTCATACGAAAGAAAGATGGGTCGTGGAGACTCAGCATTTACTATCGTCAATTGAACAAGGAAACGATCAAGAACTAGTATATGTTGCCAAGGATTGACGATCTGTTTGATAAAATGAAAGGCACGACGGTGTTTCAAAGACCGACTTGAGATCAGGTATCACCAGTTACGGATAAAGGAGGACGACATCCCTAAGACCGTATTTAAGATGAGGTTTGGACATTACGAGTTTATTGTCTTACCATTTGGACTAACAATAGCCCCTAGAGTATTTATGAGTTTAATGAACGGGGTGTTCCGCGAATATTTGGACAAGTTCGTCCAAGTATTCATTGACGATATTTTGATATATTCTTGGATGATGGAAGAGCATAACAAACACTTGCACTTGGTATTACAGTGTCTACAAGAGAACAAATTGTTTGGGAAACTGTCGAAATGCTCATTTTATCAATTGAAGATTCATTATTTATGGCATGTCATCTTCGACGAAGGCATCACCGTGGATCCCGCGAAGGTCGAGGATATTATGGAAGGGCATGCGCAAATGAATTTCCCAGAAGTGCATAGCTTCGTGGGTTTAGCGGGATATTATTGATGGTTCGTTGAGGGTTTTTCGAAGATAGCAAATCTGATTACGGAATTGCAGAAGAAGAAAAAGAAGTTTGTTTGGACCGAGAAATGCGCGGAAGCATTTTGGAGGCTCAAGGAGTTGTTGAAGATAGCACCGATACTAAAGGTCCTTGACATGGACGAGGACTTCTTGGTATGCACTGACGCATCCAAGGAAGGCTTAGGTAGAGTCTTGATGCAAGACGGTCGAGTGATCGCTTACATCTCGAGAAGGTTGAGAATGCATGAGGAGAACTATGCGACACACGATTTGGAGTTGTTATCCAGTGTATATTCCTTAAGGGTATGGAGACACTACCTTATTGAAAGAAAATTCAAACTAAAAACTGACCACTATGGTTTACAACACATTCTTTACGCAAAGCGACCTGAACGCGCGACAAAGGCCTTGGTCGGAATTGTTTAGCGAGTACAATTTTGAGATTACTTACACAAAGGGAATAGTGAACAAAGTGGTTGATGTGTTGAGTTGGAGACCACGCATATTTTCGGTGATGCCTCTTCAGACGAATCTACGTGAAAATATTCTAACTTTACAGCGTGACGATGACTGGTACAAAGAGGTCAAGGATTTTACCGAACAAAAAACAATGATGGTGCCAAAATTTGAGGGGTTTACTGTGGAAAATGACGAATTATTGAGATTTAATAATAGGATTTACGTACCGCCCAATGACAAGTTGATGAGTTTAATCCTAAATGAGGCTCATAGAGCAGTGTACATGGCTCATCCAAGAGTCACGAAGATGAGGGAAGACCTTAAACCCCTATTCTTCTGTAAAGGAATGAAGGTGTACATAGTCAACTCCGTGGCAAGATGTCTAGAATGTCAGTAGGTGAAGGCTGAACATAGACATCCGGAAGGATTAATACAGTCACACGCTATTACGAAATCGAAATGGGAGGTTATTTCGATGGATTTCACTGTTGGATTGCCCCTGATGGCAAGGAGACACGACTCGATTTTTGTAGTAGTCGACACTCTGAGGAAGAGTGCCCATTTTATTTCGATGTGTACGACGTATCAAGCTCCTGACATAGCTAGATTTTTCATCATCAATATTGTGAGGTTGCATGGCGTGCCTAAGAGGATTATATCTGATCGAGGATCAGTGTTTATAGGATGATTTTGGACTAGTTTCCAAGAGGCCTTGGGAACCCAACTTAACTTTAGTACCATGTATCACCTGGAGACAGACGGGCAGACCGAACGAACAAACCAAATCTTGGAGGATATTTTGTGTATGTACGTGATGGACCAACAGAAGAATTGGGAAGAGTTATTTCCACTGGTAGAGTTTGCATACAACAACAGTTATCAAGGCACCATTAATAGGGCGCCATTCGAGTTTCTTTACGGGAGACCATGTCGGACGCCTTTGAGTTGGGATCAGCTTGAGGATAGGGTCCTGGTGGGGCCAGAAGTGATCCAAGAGATGGAAGATCAAATGCAAACAATAAGACAAAGGATCAAGGAAGCACAGGATTGAAAGAAGAGTTATGTCGATGTGCATCATGTCGACCATAGTTATGAAGTTGGCGATCGATTCTTATTACGGGTAAAACCACACAAGAGTTCGATCAAGTTTGGAAAGGGAGCTAAACTCTCTCCTAGGTTCATGGGACCTTTCGAGATTGTGGAAAGAAAGGGGCTCGTGGCTTATCTACTAGCCTTGTCTGATTCTTTGAGGCATATGCACGATGTTTTTCACGTATCTATTTTGAGACATTATGTTAGTGATACTACACATGTGATTGACATGAGTTCCTTCCAGGTATCGAACGAGGGTGCGCTCACGGCAGAGCCCATTTTCATTATGGACCATCGCATTCGATAGCTATGGTGATGAACAGTAGATCAGGTCAAGTTCCAGTGGGACAACTATAGTCTGCACTCAGCGACCTGGGAGGACGCATATGAAATGTGTCAGCAGTTTCCATTTTTGTTTGATAGCTAGACATATTGATATTGTTAGACACTTTATTTCGACAATGATATACTTGAAACTTTGGGACGAAGTTTAAAACAAGAGGGGGTGTATGTAACATCCCGCTCTTGTGCACATTGATCGGACTTATTCTTTGAGGACACTTGTGTGCAAGTGATCCGGTTCATTATACAATGGGTTGTTTTGATTATGATTATGAAATGTTGTGGATATGATGATATGTTATTTTGCTATATTTATATCGACATGTATTATTGAATGGTTTCTCCTGAGTGTACAAGACTCTTGATGTTAGAGGATGTCGATGGAATTGATGGATCTCCTTGGACTCTAGATCGAGTCAGGGAGTGGACTGTTATGGTTTGAATGTTTTTGATATTACATATGTGACATATGACTAGATATTATGATGTTGATTGTTATTGTTGACACATTTCGTTGGTGGATTCAGGTTGACAGTAGCTTGCTAACCAGACTCACATTAGGAGTAAAGGGGTCATGCACAACAACCAGAGACATTGAGAGAAAGGTGTGGCAGCATCCCTGCCACAGCCTACTAGCACTCTCGTCGTGGATCGAATTGTAGGTTAACGATTACCAAGTTCGAGAGATCCACGATGTTGTGAGGGCAGACTGTGACAGTCACTCATGATGATTCTAAAGGGCGCGCAATAAGGCATGGTCCTTATTCCTTAGAGGCCCTTAGTCTCCCACAAGGTGTCCTGACGGAGTATTGACTCCAGAGGTTTGACTTCTACCAAAATTAGTCAAAAGGCGAGTGACACCCTTGGAGCACATAGTGCGTCTTGAAGGGCATGTCGCGATTTTGACTCTAGTAAGTTAATAAACCTAGTACCTTGAAAACTATGCCTACTTAGGATTTGGTCAGCCTTAAAATGAATGATGGTATGAGTACAGTTTAATAAAAAAAAAAATCTCTTAAGAACTGTTGCCAAGCCTAGTGAATTTAAAACCTATGGCTAAGTAGAATATGTGAAAAAAAAAAATCTAAATGGACATGTAACAAGAAGGGGGTAAATAAAATTCAAGCATTAATAATTAAAGTAAAATTTTAATGAAGATTTAATTATTAAAAGGGTAAATTTCTGTTTTTGTCTAAACTTGCTAATTATGAAATTAGTTAAAAAGGGGAACTTAAAGAAAAGGGGGAATGTCTAACTTAGTAGGGAATCTAACCTTTGGAACTTTCTATTTGTGAATTATTCTAGGCTTTAAGTAAGGCGTAATTCATTTAAGAAATGTAAGGGAATAAAGGGACACCGAGGAGCGTTTTTAGGAACGCTTTTAGGTGGGTGAGGGAAATAGGAAAATTTAATTAATTAATTAATTTTCTGGTGCAACAAAGGGATTGGGTGACATGTGTACTGGGGAGGTTTATCCTAATTAAAATTTTAATAAAAAGAATCTAATGGAGGTTTAGGAAAGAATCACTAAGAAAAATCTATAAAAGGGATGGTGGAGGAGGAGTATGGATCACGTCTGGTATGGGTAAGGTTACGCTATCAGAATTTATCTTCTGATCAAATTTTTCTTGTGGGAGTTGGGATACCCAACTCGGATAACGAGTGGTAGCTCGACCTTGCAAGGCGAGCTAGGAGATAGCATTCTCTAGTATTGTGTGTGTGACACCTTTGTGGCTCAAGGGGCTCAGGGGGGAGAAGAGTACCCCTAGTGTTGGCTGGGAGGTATTGGTGAGGTCTCAATTGTTAGCAAGCGGGAGCTGGACAGAGCGCAAGCACAAGACAACGAATTTGGATTCTCCGCCTTCAGTTACAATACGCAAGTGTAATTTGCATTGTAAAAGTTGTTAGATTTTCTGTGTATGCATATCAATATTGACAATTATGGTATTGAGTTTCTGGAATAGAGATGGTAAATTATAAAGTTGAAGTAGATTCCCTCTTATATTGAGTCTTGTTGCAAATTTGATTAGAAATAAAATTTTCATTGCAATATTGGTTAAGAATATAATCTTGTTGCATTTGCATGACAGTTAGTTTGTAATTCAGTTAAAAATCATCGAGTGTATTTTCCTGCCTCTGATTCCATTATTTAGATATTATAATCCTACCACAATATTGGTGAGAAATTTTTTCAGGCCTTGAATTAGATCCTTATAGTATCCAAAGCAAGGAAGCCTCCTCGAACCAGTGAGACTTTCTTGAGGCCCTACTGATTTTTTCTTCTTCTTGTTTCTTCGTTTGCTATCCTGTAGACTGTTATTCACGCCTTACCCTCGGCGCATACCTTCCTCCCTGCTCATTTACACTCAGACCCCCTTTTGGCACCTAGAACCTCTGTGTTGGGGTTCATTTTCCCCTCAGAATCATCGTGCCTAGGACAAATTTTATCGTTGGATTGATTCCTTCGTTTCACCCAGTTGAAAGGATCCTACGTTTTGTTTTTTTTTTCAGACAGAAATAGAATTTGAAGAAGAAGTTAGACCTTTTTCAACGAATCTTAGTCAAAGAGAAGGGCCATATCTAGGAACCATAACCTCTGGCGGATCTCTAAATGGTAATGCAGGAGAAACTCTAAGATCAAAGGTCAGATTGCTCGGATCCAAAGTTAAGGTTAGGAGTATATGATTTAACCCTTTTTTAGCCCACAGGACACTATCCTACATCCCCCTAGAAGCCTGAGTCTTCCCTTAGCCTCAAGTTTGGAGTGGACTGGGAGAACCAGTCGACTAGATGTCCTCCTCACCATGTTACCAGATTCCTTAGGTACACCGCCCAACACCATCCTCCGAATGAGACGAGGATTTTTTCTCTGCTAGTTTTCACCCAACGTCCACAGGTCGCACGTTGTAAAAGAACTAGTGTTTCCCTTCAGGTAACTCGTGATTAGTCATACCTTTACCTCCTTAGCTAGTATGTTTCCCCTTTAGCGTGTGTGGGTGGGAGAATGGTTGGGAACCGTCGAATCATTGGATGCCATATTATTTTTAAAATTTAAGAACAATGATAACGCGTCCAGAGAATCGGCGACCGAGATTACTCGTTGCGTCCCCTCCCTGGTGTTGACATTTCTTCCTCATAACTTGTATCCATCTACCTCTGTGCCTAGATTGACTGGGTCCTTCTGCGATGTCTTTATCTCAGTGATTCTTTTACCTTGGCATCAACATTTTCGTAGCCCTTCCTATTGTGCTCTGGCGTGTGCTCAGCGTTTTCGGGGCGTTGATCCCAGTGCTCTTCCCATTTTTTTCAGTTTATTTTAGGATCAGGTTTGGGTAGAGACGATATATTTATTTTGGTAGATTGTTGGTTGAACTCGGCACGATTCAATTCCGTTGATTTAGATTTGGTTGGGAAGCTAGTTTAAATGTTTTTTTCTATCGTTTTCACCACAGGTACTAAGTTAAGGAGCCTGTGGAAAAAGGCAATTAATTAATTAGAACTGTGATTATTATTACAACACAGATCATTATTATTGGGTCAAAAGCTCTCATTCCCACTAATCTCTTTTTCCACAAATAACCTTGTTTCCTAGGTGGTTGGATTTATAATTTCCCCAAGGAACCTCAAATAATTTATGAAGTCTCTTTACGCCCCTCTTCTAGCAGTGGGTTGTGCTTAATTGTCGACCTTGCTTGGGATTTTTCTGTCCTTCCTCCCTTAGGAATCATCTTCTTTGGACTTTTCATTTGGCATCGACTTAACTTGAAATAATTAGTTTGTAGTGTATTTTTGCCTTGTTGTAATCTACTAGTTGTGTGAATAAGAACAATAAATTGCACGTAAGATTATCATAATCACTTGTGCATTATAACTTTAATTATAATTGTAATAGTCTTATAAAAATGAAAGGTAATTATCATCAATTAAATTATAGAGGTTATAAATGTGAGATTCTTGATCTTAACGTAAGCTAACTTTCGAATACAATTAAATTATAGGTGTTAATTTAGTTGACCTTTATATAAAATGCTTCAGAGGTGGCTCTGGCACCAACTAGAGGGATGTGTGTTGTAGTATATCCTTATTGTGTGCCTTGAATAATGATATTTATGACTAAAAGTGACTTGATTGCTAATGTGTTGTTGGAAACGTTAATGTGTGATTGACACCATATTAGAACCCTTGCGCTATGAAATTTAACTAATAACTTATGTTGCGCCATGAATTTATTATGATTGTGATTGGTTGTGTAATTATATTTCTTGCGCCTTGTAGATAAAATGATTGATTAATTTGTGTTCTAATGTGTTGATAAATATTGATGACGCTAGATTGATTTTGAACTAGATTATTAATGACTTGTTAACTAAAGTTGATGTTTGATTGTCAACAGTATTGATTACCCTCGCCCATGGTTAATTGATGTTAGGATTGATGGAATGAAGTTTTAGTCGATCGTTGATGTTGCATTTAGCTTAGTCATATAGGTTGATTGTGTCGGGGGGGGGATGTAGACACCTCATTTTTCCTCAGAACATTCACCAGCCCTAAGACCTTAAATGGTCAAAATCGATGGGAACCTGGTCTTGAGCATTTCTTATGTGTCTTGGAGATCCTAACCATGCAGGGTAGGATGGGAGGGTAGTCAATTATTTTATTTATCTGAGTAAATGTTCGTAAATTGCTCCAAGCTTCATGATGTGTTAATATGCTATGTTTTTCATGTTTATGTGTTGTGTGAAAATTTTCATCGAGATGTGTTGATATGACTTATTGTTGATGTTATTGTTCTCTTGTAAAAAAAAAAAAAAATATGTTGAACATCGTGTTAAGGAAAAGATATGAAATGATCTTACTCGAGCATTTTCATATCTTACTTGGATAAATCAAGATAGACGGGAATATCACCCTATGTTTATAACCATCAAAAATTGTTTCCTAATCCACAAGTATTGGTTACAAGTGCTTAGGCTGATTTTTTTTTATAAATGAAAGTTTGCTGAAAAATTCAATATTTATGTAATTTTCTAAATATAACAGATGCAGAAATAAATGTAGAGACAGAAGTAAAAACACCAAGTCAATAAAAAACACAGATGAGACATAAAGCAATCGTTTATTACATTCCAATTTATCAAAAATGCGTTCTCTTTACAAAATTCCATGAGGAAGTTTGGACCAAAGTCAAACTTAGATGTCCCCGATGAAAACCATACAAAAGGACTTCCAACAGAAAGTAAAAAACTAAACTTTAAAAGCTGGATCAGCTTGCCACAGATTGTTGCGCACTCAACTCTGCACAATATCCTTTATCAGTCATGAAATTTAATTCACAAACAGACAAGTCTACACAGACTATCAAAGATAGATGAACACCTCTGAAAAGAAAGTGTCTGGATGATGTAATTCAACCCTTGAATCTTGTTGTCTACAATAGGACCATGCTTTCATAAAACATAATTAGGATTTCAATGAATTAAAGAATGAATGAAAATTGAATTATCTCAATAAAACTCAAGAGCATACCTTAGTATGTTTCTCCTTATATTCTCCCCTTGTCCCTCCTTCTCCTTTTTCCTTTAAGCAATCAGAATTAGTTGAAGTAGTGAAACTACCTTTTTAGTTAAGTTAACTAAAAATCAACCAACTTTTTAGTTAAGGGGGAAAAGTAATAAAATCATAATAAAGGTTTTTAATAAATAATAACTAGTAGGTGGGACCCATTGTGACTCCCTTTAGTTCCTAAATAAGCATAACACAACTAGTTAATCAATCAAACACATCCCTCATTGTGGCTCCCATCATCACTCTCATAATTTGACAATTTATATCAATCATAATTGAAATTATATCCAAAAAATAGTTTGTTGTCCAAAATTTCAAAAGTCAATTATTCTCAACAATCAATAAATAAAAACACTTTAAAACCCATATTTTCCACTCTGGGAGGCAATATTTCCCTTGTTGTTGTTGTCACCCTTTGATTTCTCTAAATTTGCCTTAGGTTGTGTGGAGCCTTTAGGCCTAATCTCACTGATAACATGAGAACAACCATATCTCAAATACATGTGGGAGGACACAGATTTGGCAGAGTCATTTGAGGGTGAGGAGGGGGTAGCGGCGGATTTTCCTTTGTCATGAGCATGGTGGGCCTCAGTTTTTAACCTTTTTCTTGCATGGAAAGACTGTACTAGTGAGTGGGCAGGGGAAGCTTGGACAATTTGATTAATCCATGGAGGAGTAGGTAGAGACAAGTTAGGCCAGCCACGATGTTGGGAGACTGTCGAGTGGACAATCTATTGTCATTCGTCGTTTTCAGGGACTTCGGGTTGTAATGAGACATGAGGGGGCACTGGGATACCAGGGACATGTGGGGATTGGAAGGGAGGTCTTTCTGGCCTAGGTTGGACCACTCCTTGTCCAATCCAATTAAAAAATCCAGCTTGAAATAGTTGGCTCAACTCTTGCGAGTCTGCATCAAAATGTATAGAAAACCATGGCCTGCTAGGGCTCCTGTTCCAATTTCCTCTTCCTATGTTACCCCGACCATGGCTACCTTTTCTGAAAAATCTCATTCATGTATGCATTATTGATTATCAAATATTTTCTGCAAAAACCATACATGACATCTCTTTAAAATATGAAACAAATTTTGGCTCAACAATACATCAAACTCATGCAATCCAGTCCATACAAATCATTTAATACTTGTCAATGAGCAAGGGGTGAATAAGGGTTCTGGGATATGTGAGGGATTTTATTGAGCGAAAAGTGTTAAAATGAAGGGGAATAGATCATGATTACTGCTCAACAAATCATCAAACAATCAACTATAATGTAAATCAAAAGAGTATTTCATTGTAACTCATCCATGTGACATCCTTTAATTGTTATAATACAGAGTTTAACTTAACTATAATTTAATTTTAAGAACAAGGAGTGGATAGTGAATAGGGGAAGGTGAAGGGACTTGTAATGTGCGAAAAAGTGAGAGAATGGTAGGGAAAAAATGAATAATGTTCATAAAACAAATCAAGTAATCCATAAAAACAACTTTGTATTCAATACAAAAGATACCAAAACCAATTAACAATTATTGTGTGTCAAAATTGTTCACTGTCCCACATTCAATTTCTTCAACACTTCTCAATTAACACAGTCTGTAATCATATACATAATCACTATGACTTTCAACAGTCCTGTTAAGAGAATACTTGGTTTCTTTCATTTCCTTTCTTTTCATTTAAAACAAAATCAAAAGAAACACACAGCCACATTGCCCCATATCTATCCATCATATATCACTATAAAATATCAAACATTGTCCATAATTCGTAATTGCCCAAATAAAACATATACACAGGTCTATTTTCCAAATTGAACAGTCTTCTAAAACTTACCTGACTTCATGCCTTTTCATTATACCAACCAATAAAACATTGCAATGAAACCACAATACAAAACCTGAGCCTCATTATTAATGATACAATTTAAATAAAACATGCACGATGCCTCTGTATTACATACACAGTGAAACAACAAAATCAAAGTCATCAATTTCCACAAATTTCCATGATCCCGATCGGGACTAATGAAACACACAGCAGCCACCAACTAGCAATTGACACCACGATGTAAGAATACAGCAATCAAAAGCATAATGAGAAGAGACAGCCATTGACTACACATTATCACTGATTCCCAATCAATCAATTTAATCAAATACAAACGATTTAGGTTTTCGACGCAACTGACATAATGGAAAAGAGGTATCCCCTTGACTGCATATCATTTCTCATCCTTGATCACAACTTTCCAACCAACTCAATCAAACCAAGACAAGATGGTACTCAACACAACTGTCATATCCACTCAACCAATTTATGATAATCACAAGATGCCCGACAAGAGTGAGAATAGTTGGGTATTATTAAAAACAGGCTCTGTAACAATGAACTCAAAGAAGTAATTAGGAGTTCGTTGAGTTGTCAAAATCACAGAGAGACTAGAGGTCAAACATATCAACTAATAGGCAGAGACCCTTCGATACAAGCACGATAGAACCACAAGGTTCCTTATAACTCTCGGTCTGTGCAATGGCACAAAATTTCAACGAAGGTTAGGGTAGGATGACGATGCAAAGGAGAAGTGAGTATCCACGGGACAATGACAGGTATACCATAGCACACAGAGTTATAACCTCTGTGCATTTCTCATGAGCCGAATCAATTTATAACAATGCCAGTGGGAATGCAGACCTGAGGCATAATTTATATTACCAACAACCATAAAGCATACATCTTGGCATAATGGCCACCCTGTAACCAACTTATGAGATACATTGATGCCAATACCACAAAAATAATCCCACGACCAGGTGAATAAACCCACTTCCATGACTCTAGATATGACACAACGACCAAAAGGCAGTCTGAAAACATACACAGCAACCCCATAGCAACATGAATGCAAATAGACATGGTTACCCTCATAATTGGGAGGAAGCGGCTAGCAAAGCTAAATAGAGCGAAAGCCTCCAACAAAACACAGAGCGATAATACCCATATCCACTTAAAACAATAGAGATCCATCATGGTTTTCACCACACAGCACAACCAGCGAATGCATAACTCAACCAACCAATTCCTTTACTTGCGAAACGAATAACCACATAGTCATTCCAGAGAGAAGACCCATGCATTTACACAATTTCCAATCTCAGGAAATCAAAAACCAATGCATTTGAGCCATTGTCCATTCATACACAGAGAAAAATTCATGGATGGGTGAAAAGAACCATACATGTAACCAATAGATTTAAAAGGAGCGAGCTGGTCGAGCACTTCCTTCCCAGGATTGGATCTCAGAGCTAAACCACCAGCAAAACGAAATGAAAAAATAACCATACTAGGGTGACGACCCAATGGGGGGAAGTATGGAGTGACGTGCATTTACTGCACGTCGCTTCCATCTTCCTCTTCATTCAATTTTGAAGTACACGATAACCAATAATAACTTATACCATTAACCATGCCATTAATTCCAAATCATTGAAAATTGCAACCACGTTGCTTGCCAAATGCACCACCCAAAATTCATATTAACCATTTCCAAACTTCCAAATGCACGCAATATAACTCAATTACAATTTGTATAACCACTAACCATTAATAGTTAGGATTAATACTAACTTGTTTTCATTTAATTGCACATAACTTCTAACATACCATAGTATATGCCCTTTCTTTGGATTTCTTTGTAAGTTTCTTTCCATTTATTTTGTTTTATGTTGTTACTAACATATGTCTTGTGCAGGTGTATCTAGGTAATAATCGTGGTGGCATGATCAAATATAACAACTGTAAATATATGTCAATCATAATATGAAGATAAAACTTTGAATAATAGAACATCCCATAAATGCATCATCCACCTGTCATCATGTCAAAACGAAACCAAGATTGCATCATCAACCATATAAGACCATGTAATCATAATCGAAATAACAACATAAAATGTGTGATATGACTATCTCCGAGCCTCCAGTCTACAAGGGGGTCCCACCTACTTGTATTATATCTTATTAGCATAGTTAAAATAATAGGTTTTAGCAATACTTTGCTGGCGAAATTGCTCGTTGCGATTTTTATCGTCAACACGTCGTTGTGTCGTAACGGTTGGGAACGTTACAACACTCACCTGTACAGTCCTCCCATGCAAGAAAAAGACTCAAAACCGAGGCTCACCATGTGCATGAAAAAGGTAAAGTTGTTGTCGCTCCCTCTTCTCCTTCAAGTGACTCAGCCAAGTCAGTGTCTTCTCATATGCACTTGAGGGATGATTTCTCCCATGTCCTTAGTGAGATCAAGCCTCAAGGTTCCACCCAACCTAAGGCTATTTCTGGGAAGTCCAAAGGGGACAACAGTGACAAAGTAAAAATTTCCTCTCAAAGTGGAAAATATGGATTTTGATTATGTGTTTATAATTGATTTATTGAGGACAGTGGACTGCAAAAAGTTTTGGACAGCAAACTATTTTTTGGGATATTGTGGATATTTACATGTTTTGGATATAATTTGAAATATTTCTGATATTTAAATTTCAAATTGTGGAAATAATTATGGGAGCCACAAGGAGTCATGTGTTAATTGGTTGTCTAGATATGTTTATTTTTGTTAAGAAATAAAAGGGAGTCAAAAGGGGTCCCACCTACTACTTATTATTTAATAAAAGACCCTTAATTATTATTATTATTATTATTATTATTATTATTATTATTACTTCCCCTAAACTAAATATTAGTTAAGTTTTAGTTAACTTAACTAAATGAGGTAGTTGAAGTACTTAAACTAATTTGGAATTCATAAAAGCCAAATGAGAAGGAAGAACAAAGGAGAGAATAGAAGGAGAAAGCATACTAAGGTTTTCTCTTGAGTTTTATTGAGATAGTTTAGTTTTCATTCATTCTTCAATTTATTAAAGGCCTAATTCTATTTTTGATAGCAGGGTCATATTGTAGACAACAAGGTTCAAAATTGAACCATATCTTTCAGATGCTTGTTTCAGAGGTGTTGATTTATCTTTGATAGTCTGTGTAGACTTGTATGTTTATGAATTGAGTTTCATGACTGATAAAGAATATTGTGCAGAGTCAAGTGGGCAGCAGTCTGTGGCAAGTTGATCCAAATTTTAAAGTTTAGTTTTTACTTCTTGTCAAAGTCCTTTTGTATGGTTTTTATCGGGGATTTCTAAGTTTGACCTTGGTCCATGCCCTCAAAGGGATTTTTGTAAGAGAAGGATACTTTTGATTTCTTGGAATGAAATAAATCGATTGTTATTCTATCTCATTTTTGTTAATCTGTGACTTCGTATTTTTTCTTTTGATCTCCACATTTACTTTCTGCGCTCTGTTATATTTAGAAAATTACATAAAAATGTTATATTTTGCAACAATCTTTTATTTAAAAATCATCCTAAGCCTCGTTTAATTAATACTTGTGGATTAGGAAATACATTTTGAGGCTATAAACATAGGGTAATATTCCCGACTATCTTTCCTTAGCCTAGCAAGATTCGAAAATGCTTGAGTAAGATAAATTCATATATTTTCCTCAACACTAGGTTGTCTCTAGTGGAACATCCTCCTCTTTCTCTGGTGCAAACCTCTGACCTGTCTCTGCCCCTGACTAGAGTCTCAGCATCCATCTGGTGGGATTTTATCCTTATGGAGGTCCGAACTAATCATCTCCCCATGTGTACATGTTTGATGGGTGCGGCCCTACAACAACAACAAGTACATCCTCCATGGGATCATAAGTCACAGGGATCGTAGCAATGTCAATCACATCTAATAATCAAGTTATCTAAACACGTGCATAAAACCCCCCTTTCCCAGAGAAGTTCTCAAAGACGTTATGCTATTCTATAAGCCAGGTTTGGAGAGGACGTCAGGAGGTCTTATTGGGCTAATTCTCATTGGACGTGGGATGTTTCCAGGTGAAGAAAAATCCAAGCCATGTAATTGGATGAGGTAGTGAGGGATGTTTGAGCAATGGGTGCAGTGATGATAGGGGAATGTATGGCTTACCTGTGGGTGCCTCTGAAGAGGGAGAGTTGCACCTTGTCATGGATGCAAATGTTTCCAAACCCATTCAATGCCTTTTATTTTTTTATATTATTGTTTTTTCTTTCAAGAGACTAGTTAGGGGACACTGCCCTGGCATGGTGACCATTGGTTACAATGTTACCCATAATAATTTCAAGGAGATGATGTTGTCTTGTGATGAGACCCCCTTTCTCTTAGCTATGCCACCAAGAGCCACTACCTGTTAGAATGTTCTCGTTTTACCATTGACAATATCACTATTGTCACCTAACCATAGGTTGAAGCCAGCCTCCGAGCACTTTGACCTTGATAGAGAGAAGAATCCTGGTAGCAATACAATAGCCAAGCAAGGCTAATGCACCAAGAAATAAGTAACCAAAACTGATCAGAGAGTCCAAGCCAAAATATAGAAGCAATAGGCTTCAAAACTGGCGGCAACACCTTCTCCAAAACTTGCGCACAAGACTGCCAGACTGTAGTGCGCACAAGTGCTTGTTTGCAATTCTGAGAAGTGTGTCAAATAAAATACTAGTGCCCTGTATTTATAGTAATCCTGGCAGACTGCCTAGGCCGACTTCTCATTCTGGGTACTAATTAATTCATATTAATTATCTCTCTCAACCGACATCTTTTCGAGGTTTATCTTCACTTCTTTTCTTTCTTCCGGAACATTCTAATCTTGTCAAAGGTCACAATGGAGGTTCATCCCTCCCGAAGCTACCATAATATAAACACTACCCTGATGTGGTGACCAGCTGAATGGTAGTGTCATATTGCTACATTTCTATGGACCTAATAGGTTGGCTCGTGATGAGACCCCCTATCTTCCAACTAGGTATTGATTTTATTATTTTATGGGTCCCTATGTTTCTTGTTGAGAAGCCTTTTATTGTTTTCTCGGGGATCCCTGGGTGAAGCATCTGAAGGTTTTTTTCCTTTGGATTTTATCTTTTTCTAGCTACTTTTACCCTTTGGGCCTTTAGCCCCTTCTTCCCACAATGTAAGGTACAACCCTTTGCTAGCTTGGAAAACCCAATGCACGAACCAATGTATGGGATGGATGAGAGGGAAAATTTTGAAAAGTTATAAGTATGGTGGGAATGGACGATGACCTTTCATGAACCCACCCAATGGCAACTCAAACCCTATGGGAACCAACTTTCAAGGGCATCATGTCATTCCCCCATGTGTGGGCAAGTGGAAAGGCATAAGGTCCAAGCACATGTCAGAAGTAAAAAGAATTGAATGCACATATTCAAATGTTTTGAGAATCAGAGTGACACATACCATGATACTCGGACTCATTACCTCGTGGAGGAATACCCAGTGTTGTTGAAGGACTAGGACGATGGGATGGATGTTGTTGGTTCTGACAAGATGGAGGCATTGAAGAAGAAGGATGGACCCTTCAGGGCCAGGCTCAAGTCAATATGGCTCTTGGTACTCCATGTCTAGGACTTGTGGGCCTCGAGACATAATATCCTTAGTTATCCCTAGGCTAGGGGATAACATAGAGGATTGGTTTTGTCTTCAGGTTTGGTGATTTTTGTGACAGCTGGGAGGGATGGGTTTTGTCCTTCATAATTTCTAAATTTGACAAAGTTACAGAACATAAAATTCGTGTCTTATGTGTGTTGATGATTCATCTATGATCTTGTTTTTTATGCTACTATATATTTCAGTTAATAATATTCAATGTAAAATTGTTCAATGATAACAGCTAGGGTTTATTGTTGCATCACTGGGAAGTAATTTTCAAATCTGAAAATTAGTCACATAAGATTGTATGTGAAAATTGACACGATTGTGCTAGCTCATATGTGCAGCTCATTTTTATCCCCACTTCTCAGATGACAAATGCACTACAAAATGGTATGAACCAAAATGGTACGAAATGGTTCAATTTGTTTCACTTGACATTCCATGTATCAATACCTATTTGGACATGATGATATAACTTCTTAGCTTGTCGTAAAGTGGTAAACACCTAACAAATGTCTATTAGCATTTCATAACATTACATGGTTTTATCACTTGCCTCGTAGTACCTTGGGGAACATGTTTCTTATTAGAAGTGTGTCATTTCTTGGGTTAACATGTACCACTAGGTGTTTAGGATAGATAATGTTTTCCATATCCCAACCATGCTAATCATTTTTCACCTCCCCAGTCTCATTCACTCCATCCACATATAAAATTGCATCTCGATCATGTATGATTTCTCAAAGGTCAAAAAGAAAGGTCAAAATTAAAGCTTGAATCAATAAAGCCTCTAAGGAAGAGGTGAAGATCTCAAGTTAAAAACTAAATGTAAAGCTTGAGTGATTCCCCTCGCTATGAGGCTAATGCCCCTCGTCCTTGGTTTGTCTATGAATATCTAATTAAAAGGTACTTGTTTAATAAACTGAGCATTTAAAAAAAAAAGATTAAAGGGGTAGTAATAAACAATGTCGAGGATGGTAACTCAATTCTAATCTCCCTCTAGAAGGTTGTTAGAAGGGAAAATATTAGCTAAATAAAGCTACATGAATAAATAAATGAATAATAAGACATGTGCATTTCTAAGACTTTGAGGTTCATCACATGAACTCATTCCCCCTTCTCTTTCATCATTATTACTCATTATTTCCTATCTTTCACCCAGGTACTTAGGAAATATGGGTTGTCCTAGGATGTGATGCATGTATAAGGTTTAATAGTGTTCCCCTTGGTAAGACTTAGGAAAGTATTAAAACTAACCCCCTTTGTTAAGGTGTGCTAAGAGATGTCACCAAGTGGTACCAATTAATGTCTTGCTAAGAGGTTAGACCCATCACTTCAAGTGGGTATTTTGCATTAGGATATTTGTACCATGCCTCGAGATCCATGACGATACCTTGGGATTCATGATGTTGCATTGGGATCCATGTACTCATTTATGGCCATATCTATAGAAATTGGGATCTGTGACATTTGCCTTGGGATCTGTGTATCACATCGAGATACATGTCAGTCATTGGGATTTGTGATAGTGCATCAAGCCATGACAAGGACACCATGTCATCACACATGCCACATGAACCATTTAAATGCATCCTCCTTGCTCAGTTAGACATTGCATGCATGCTCATGCATTATTTATTCCCCTTGGGGAACACATGGAGGATATTTAATTCATTTGAGAGGTGACTACACATTATGAGGGTGGTGGCACATGGTTATTTGGACCCCATGGTGATGTGGAATTTTATTTGTACCATTACTTGAAGATCATTTTCTTTATTGAGTCGATGCATGCCTTTATAGATCACTTATTTTCTTTGATGGCTTACACATGTGAGAATTTTGAGGAGGTTATTTTACATGTGGATGATTCCTTTGTTTGAGGAGGCTTTTTAGGTGGATGTTCAATCCATTAAACCATTTGAATTGACTATGGATCATTCCCTTGGACGTGGACATCATTTTTTAGAGGTGTACTTCTCTTGGCTTCTATATTGGCCCACACATATGATCTCTTCATTGTACTATGACCTCTTCTAAGAGGGTTGTTTCACTTTGTGAGCATTTTATGGAATGTATTTTATTATTATTTGTATTTTCCCATGGTTTTATTAGGCTAATAGTTTTGGAGCTCATGGTTTTGAGCTAGCACATGGTTTTGTATTGTATTTGAGGAGCTTAACCTATAAAAGGAAAAGTTCTCCTCCATTTTGAATCATTAGAGATTAATGAGAAGCTTGGCTAAAGAGTTCTATTGAGTATCTACTTCTCTCTTTCTGATTTTATAGTTATTTTTTAAGGGTCGAGTAAGCACTCTTAGAGGTTTCTTGGAAGAAAAAGGATACTACAAGGCCAAAAAAGGGGGAAATGTTCCACTTGGAAAGCTTCTCAAGGTAAGTTCTCTCACCTTCCCCTTTGATTATTAAAGTTCTTTTCTCATGCATTAAGCCAGGATGTCTATTGGCTCTATCCTTTTTCTTGGATAGCCTTTGAGTTCACCTTGCTAGTACCGGGAAAGGCCCCTCCATGGAATGATCCTCCCTTGCGACCTTGAAAGGAAACTTATAACTCTAGGTAGCGCTTGAGGGGAAATAATTCGGGTGCCATCAACACTACCCCATATTAAAACTTAGTCTTCACTTCATGTGAGGTAGTGACCCCACAAGCCCTCTAAGGAACTAGTCTTTTCTTTTGTCTTCAACCACTCTAAACCCCAAAAAATGAATTTATCATTGTTTTGTTTTGTTTGAGCTTCATTGTGTATCCTTCTTTGATTTTGTTGTTGGTCGATCTATAATTTTGCTATTTTTAGCTAGCATTTGAGGGTTTGACATGTTTTTCTTGTTTCCTATCTCCACCCAACCAAACCCTAGGGAAGATTTCATTTTTTTTAGTGTTCTCTATCATATTGCAGCCATATTAAATGCCTTCTAGGGCCGTCGGTCTGTTGTTCCAAATTGTAGAGTTTCTAGAAGTCGAATCAAAGGTTTTTCCTTCCTTTTGGAAGGTCATTGCAAGGTATCATCATTTAAAATTGTTCTAGCAACAAAATTGACCCTCAAGATAACAAAACGTTGCTCCAAATCTACTACACGTTGTCCCTTATTCTCACTGTCTTAACTATCACAACATTCAAGGTATACCAGTGGGTTGGTGGATTCTTGTGACCGTTTCTAGAGGTCATTTTTTGGTTCCATTGCATGATTGTGTGGTTGTAGGTCTATGCATTCTAAATCCTCTCTAATGACCGTCTAACCTTTCAAATCGTTACCTTCCTGAGACCTGTCATCCAAAAACTTCCTTTCATGTCAAAGTAGCAAAGGTACATGGCAATAAAATTGAGTTTGTTGGTTGTCCTTTAAGATAGGATTGGTGTATGTCTCCATTCCTTGGATATGATGCTTACACCCTTGTTCCAAATTATCTCAAAGGATCCATTTAGGGTGTGCAACATTACCTTCTATATGCTAGTATGAAGGTCGATTTGACTCTATCGTCAAGGTTTCAAAGTGTTTATTGATTTGAATTCATGTGAATGATTGAATTATGGAATCTTGTGATAATACATATATTTTTTTTGCAATCTGAACTTTAAATCTCAATTTTTATCATTGTTGGTATTTATTAATACATAACAGTTAAAACCTGAGTTTGGAACTGTCCATTAAAGTTTGTTTCCACAGTAGTATATCATGGTATACATATGTTGAAGGGTCATAAATTTGTTATGAGATTTTTTTTTTTAATACATACATTTGTTTTCACTTATAAATTTTGTTGGTCCATTACTCTTGTATGCACTTTGTGAATGATATATATTCCCTTTATTTTCAAGTTTGAATAATCACTTGCTATTGGTTGGTTTTTTTTTTTTTTTTCTGTTTGTTAGTTTGTCCATGACATGTGGGACTAACCTGTGGCTAAGAAACCATGACTCAGGGGCATCTAAGCCGTCAAAATCACCCAGGGATTGCACCCATCCTGAGCCACACCAACCCTTAACATGGCTGGATTTTTTGTCCCCGCAGGTTTTGAATCGGTGACTTTAACATCACGAAGTGCCTTAACAACACACTCTGTCACCGACTTTCCTACACCTCGGGGACTTAAAATTGAAGGACATGGGGGTGGGATTTGATCCACTTATGTGTGCATGGGTCATGATATAATTTAATATAATATCTCTGGGTGCAACCACATGTTCGACCACTACCTCAAGGTGCCCCCATGGCTTCAGGTTAGGTCCTCGCGGGAATTGAACCTTGCCCAATGGTGCATAACTCATCGCTTTACACCATTGGATCCAACCCCTTTGGGCCACTTGCTATTGGTTGTTAGATCATGAATGATGGTGCATTAATTTGATATAAATTTTGGATACTCTTACATGCAATTCTTCTATTTCCAAAACATGAATACAACTTGTATTTTCCCATCTGCCTAGAAAAGTCAACCTAGGTCAACACTAGTTTGTGTCCTCACCATCCTAATTGCAACAATAAGACCTAGTTTGATCGCATAGGAAAACCCTCCTTCAGTTAGAAACGCTAGCATATAAGACTAGAGGCAAGGCCATTGACATAACAATGGGTGGATTTCTTGTTCGTTTCCTCAAGCTCTCCCTCGTAGGGTGGGACTTTCTCTTGGCAAGAGTTTGAGCGGTAACCCTATGCTAAGTCTGGTTTGAAGTATTAAAATAAGGATTTTTTTGTAAATAAGATGCCCAACTTGAATAGTCTTCCCTGACTTAATCCTTAGGTAATTAGGTCCATAACCTTCACTCTTATCTCTTCCAATCAATTGCATAAGTTAGATGATATTATAGAGCCACTACCTTGTTGCTAAAGTATTGAGTAGACAAGAAAGTTTCATGTAGTTAAATTATATGTTGTTGCTACTAAGTTACTCAACCCTTAAGCCACCACGAATCATATGCAAACTCATGAAAACACATTCAAGTGATAATTACCATAAAGTAAATACATTAGAGGAAGTATAACAATGAAGTTGCAAGAAAGGAAAGTGTAGGAAATGACAACATTGGTGAACTAATCATAAGAAAACATGCATATCTCACGACTATAGAAGTGTAGAAAGGAAATATTAAATATACAAGGGGTTATTTGTCTTCTCTTGAGTGGGCCCTTGCTCAATGAAGCTACAGGAACCCTAAGCAATCTAACAAGTACTCAGACCTTCAATGAGCATTGTTCATTTATTCAAAAAAAATGTTCATAAAAAGGATTATAGAAATTTTCTCTACACACATTCAAATGCACTCTTCAAGTACTCAACAATATAACATAATAATAACAACAAACCTATCCTATCTTCTCTTCTCCTATTTGTACTTGAAGAGACTCCTAACTAAACCTCCCACCCAATCCTTGATCGGTGGAAGTTTCTCCCTTGACTATTTTATGCAAATGGTTACAAAGGACTATTCCCCCCCTTAAACAATTTGAGTGCTTCAGGAGCGGGGATTCGAATAGTTAGGATCATTATTGTTGGAAGCTTCCAAAGATTGAGAAGGAACACAATCCCTTGATTCTCTCACGCATGCAAAAAATTGTCTTGAAGAGTAATTTGGGCTACCAACTCAGATTCTAAAATTTCTTCCTACTAGCATTCAACATTAGTTCATGGAGCACATCATGCATAAATCATTTAAATATCATAATTAAATTAAAGCATACCACATTCAACCTTAAGATTTAAGCAAATCGCATAAATTTAAACAAGCATAAATCAATTGTCTCATGTTCATCATAAATAAAGTTCCATAGAAGCCTTAGTCTTTAGGGTACAAAATAGGTCATATCTAATATGTGATGGGCCTTATAATTATACAATTTGGTGGCCCATCAAGAGCCCTGATTTGGAATGCTTAAAAAGCAGGGGACTATATTTCTATGGATAACAAAGAAACAAAACAAAAAAAAAACATATGGAACTTTCACCTTCCTCAAAATTTCCTTCTTGAAATTTGTTTTACTCCTTCTTTAAGTTCAGAAGATCCTTAAAAAGGTAGGAATAAATAGAGAGTAGATAGGACTATTTTACATGACTAAATACTCTCTATTAGTATTCATAGTTATTTCTTTAAACAATGCATGCAAAGTTGGTAAGGTTATGAACGCATACGGGACCAAAGTGTTGATTGCTTTTCCTTAAAAAGGTAGGAATAAATAGAGAGTAGATAAGACTATTTTACATGACTAGATACTTTCTATTAGTATTCATAGTTATTTCTTTAAACAATGCATGCAAAGTTGGTAAGGTTATGAATGCATATGGGACCAAAGCAATCAACACTTGAGGAATGGTTGCTACTAGTCATTCTTAGGTATCTCTTTGTTAAGTAGCATGCTACATAATTCCTTAAATTTGAGACAATGAGTTGGCTACAACAATCAAATTTGTCACAAATTTGTGATATACATCATGGCTCTAAATGCAGTATTCAGTGTTCATTTGAATCTTTGGAATTTAGGCACTTACTTATTGAAGTACCAATTCCATGTAATTTTGATTTCCCTTGACTAATAATTTAAAACCTATTGTCAAGGAAAGAACATAATAATAATAATAATAATAAAATGCCCTGATAATAAACTATTTCAAATAATTGTGGTTCTCACGTTGACGAGATTATCAAAATGTAATAACTCAAATACACTTAGTTGCACTTATTCATTTTGATTTTGAAATCCTTTCAAGTTATATTAATAATTTATTTCTAAAGAAAGTCACAAATGTATGAATAATAGGTAGGCTTTAATTTTAAAATGCTTTCCTAGTATAAAAGTGTGTCATCTAATAATCTTGACTTCTATCTTTAGTGTTATGTTTGCTTTGTTTTTTCTTTATAGATTTGATAAGTTGTTTCAATTAATTTATTTCATTTTTTCTATGTTCTCACTTAAGTGACATTTTCTTCCAACAAACATGTCGTTTAGTTTATCATTTTCAATGGCTTACATAGTACAACGTCAACTTCTACTCCATCCAACCTTTTCTCTAGGTTTGACTCATATAAGTATCTTTCAAGAGAAATATTCATGCTCAAGTCAATCAATTTTTCCAAAAACATAAACCAAATTCCAAACTAATTGATACATCAACTCCTTAGACATTGTAAACTTACTTTAATTGCATATACAAATTTTAATATTTACATTAAATTCTTTAATGTTTTCTTCTTCTTTTTTCTTCTTTTTTTTTTTTTACTGGGGGAATCGGCAACTCGCGGTTCTCGTACTCGTGTGACACGGGGTCGATCCCCAGGCGGCTACCACTATAACCCCAGGTGCAACCACCCAGCCCGCAAGAATGGCGCACGAGTAAGTCCAGGTGAGAATCGAACATGAGACTTCATTTTACAAATTTCCTTCCATTTACACGGCACTTGCCAATCCGTCTACACCCATGCAAGCTCTCTAATGTTTTCTTAATTGTGTATACAAATTTTAATATTTACATTAAATTCTCTAATGTTTTCCATGCCAACATAAGTATATACTCAGTTGCTCGACAACTCCATCTTATTTATTCCCCTTTCATGTTATTTTGTATTTCCTTTAGACGTAGTAGGGAACACATGTCACCTCGTCTTATTTACCTTTCCTTCCCTAATGTATGTTTTACATTCCAACTCCCCTTCTCCCTTCTCTTTATGTGGGTTATTTTAACGTACTCTCATAACTTTAAAAAAATGAACTAATGAACTATTTCATATTAATTATAAATTTATTTTTACTAATCAAATTTTTGGAAATGCAAAATCTTTATAGAATATAAAAAAGTTTAAATTTTATGAATGTGATTCTTCTTGACCATTTAGAATTAAAATAAATTTAGAAAAAATGTTATTTCATTATTTAGTAAGTAAATAAGTGGACAAATTCAACATTTTCAATAATAAGGTAAAGTTTTTCCCCGATTCATTTATTTTTTCGAAATTCCAGTTATCTAGGTTGTCTTAAAATGGACCAAACCTAAAAGGAGAAATTTGCATTGTTAAAGTTCTCATCATTCAAGTTGAACTATAACTTCCAACATAATTCTTGATTTGGGAAAGAAGTTTTACCGAAAAAAAGTTGAGTTTGCCTACTTATTAAATTACTCCTT
>SNQJ01S0113682.1:4118-19284 GCA_010110895.2 Picea sitchensis
GTAGGGGACTAGGAGGCAAGGAGAAAAAAGAATCAACTCAACAACTGATTTTTTCCTCCTCTTCTCAAGTTATACTGCTCCAAGAGACCAAACTAAGTGATGACACTATCCTCCATGAAAGTAAACATATATGGAAGACAAGCGAAGGCAGGGCAATAATCTCCAGAGGGGCTTCTGGAGGCATCTGCACCTTATGGGATCAGAACAGGTTCACTTTGTTGGACTTCCATTAAGCTCAACACTGGATGCTAACCAAACTAAGAAACAACACCTCAGGTAACTCTTTTTCCATAATAAATGTTTATGTCCCTAATCTTTATCATGAAAAGATAGATTGCTAGAGGTCTTTATTCAATATTTTGGAAGTAGAATCCAATAGCGACATCATAGTAGAAGGAGACTTAAATTCCACACTCTATCCTTGGGAAAAGAAGGGGGGGTCGCTGGTAAGGGATCCAGGAAGGGAACACCTAGAAGATCTGATTTCCACCTTTGACGTTTTTGATATGAAGCCTGGGGGTGGTTGTTTCACCTGGAAAAATTGTAGTATAGGCCCTGGGCACATCGTGGCCAGGCTAGATCATTTTCTATTAATCAACTCCCTCCTCATGGATTCCTCTCACATCACCTCTAAAATCCTCCCCTGGGCCAGCTCCGACCATCACCCTATTTTTCTTTCCTTCTCCCCTTTCCTGGACTTGGGCCCAATCCCCTTCATATTAAATCCACTCTAGCTAGATGCCCTAGACTTTAGCCCCCTTATCTCCACCTCTTGGTCTCAGTGGGTGCAAGGATCCCCAGTGCACATATGGGAACAAAAACTAATAAGACTCAAAAAAGACATCTGAGAATGGGTCAAACTCACCTTCAAAGCACCAAAAGTGGAAATTCAAAACACAAAAGCACAAATGGCCACCGTCATGGAAAAAATTGAATCTGGGCCAGTCACTCCTGAGTTGTTGGTGGAGGAAGGCCAACTGCAGATTCTCCTTCAAGCTGCTATGAGAAGAGAAGAAGTCTGATGGAGACTTAAATCCAGGGCTCTTTGGCTTTCAGTTGGAGATAAGAATACGTCTTTTTTCCACAATCAGTTTCAAGCAAGGAAAGGGTTCAATCTAATCTCCAAGATAACAGATCCTAGAGGGAATCCATGCACATATTTTGAAGATATTAAAAAGGCAGCCATATCTCACTTTGCATATCTGTATAAAGAAAAAGATGCAAAGAATGAAAAGGACAGGGAGGAGGCGCTCTCCAACATTCCCAAGCTGATAAAGGAGGATGAGAATGAGAAAATAATTCAGAAATTTTATGAGGAAGAAATAAGAAAGGTTATCAATCACCTTCAGCCTGACAAAGCCTCGGGGCCTGATGGTTTCACGACTCATTTCTATAAAAAATTATGGAACATCATTAAATATGATCTGATTAGAATGATCCAGTACGTCCAAAGGTCTTCCAGACTGGGGGGGCACCAATTCCACTTTCTTAGCTCTTATTCCCAAAGAGAAAAATCTAGGGACCTTTTCAATATTCTACCCCATCTCCTTGTGCAATGTTTCTTATAAAATCATGACAAAAATTATAGCGAACATAATTCAACTTCTTCTCCCAAAAATAATCTTCCTGGGACAGGGTGGCTTTGTTCCCAAAAGGCAAATTTGGGACAATATCATATTGGTCCAAGAAGTTGTTCACTCAAGTAAACAGAGAGGAGAAAGGGGCATGGTAATCAATATAGATATGGATAATTCCTTTGATAGAGTCAACCATAGATTCCTCCTTCAAACACTTAGAAATTTCGGTTTCCACCCCTCTTTCATCAACTAGATTCAATCATGTATAAGAAGCCCCTGGATAGCCCCTTTGATCAATGGGCACCCAAGCTCTTTTTTTAAGGCTTCCAAAGGACTGAGACAAGTGTTCCCTCTCTCACCTAGCCTTTACATCCTTATGGATGAAGCGTTGGGAAGGAGACTAGACCAAGAAATACAGTAGAAAAACATCCCCAGAATAAGAATAGCCACATGAGTTAGACGAATAAATCATGCCCAGTTTGCGGATGATACTCTCCTAATAGGAGGAGCCTCCACAATCATGGCCAGAAGATTCAAAGCTATTCTGGAACAATTCCTAGAAGCTTTGGGAGGTAAGGTGAACTCAACAAAGTGTTACATCTATGCTTGGAACACCAAAGACAAAATTTTAGCAAATATAGCGATCATTCTCCAGTACCCAATAACAATCAACTGGAGATATTTCAAGTACCTTGGAATCCCGATCTGCCTCTCCTTTGTTCCAGCAGATGATTGGGTTATAATAAATTCCAAAATAAAGGCCAAGATGGAACAGTGGGGAGAAAAATGGTTGAATCCGGCAGGCAGACTGGTTCTAATTAAAGCAATGTTATCTTATCTCCCCGTCTATCAGTTCTCCTCTCTCCTAGATCCTGCCTGTATTAAGTATTATCTAGCACAGTTGATCAGAAAGTTCCCATGGGAAGGATGAAAAACCGATAGAAAGAGGTATCATCTAGTCAAATGGTAGGTGGTTAGAGAACCCAAAGAGTCTGGGGGACTAGGAATAAAAGATCCTTCGCTTGTTAATCTGGCGTTGGGAGCTAATCTTCTCTGGAGAAAAATTACAAGGAATTTCACTTGGTGGAATAAGGCGTTGATCAACAAATACTTCCACCAGGATCGCTTGAGAGGAATCGATAGTCACCTTGACCATCCAACTGGATCCCCCATATGGAATCTTCTAGAAGCCTCACTACCCCTAATCCGATCTCAGCTCCACTGGATACCTGGAAATGGAAAAAATAAATAAATTTGGGAAGATAAAATCCTCAACAAAACGCCTCTAGAAACAAATGATAGAATGGACCAACTCAGGGATTGGCTCACAACAAATCAAAATTTTACACTATATGACATTTCGAAGTGGAATTCGAATGGCAAGTAGACTAAACGGAACTTAGAATACCCCCCGAGCATTCTCAGAGATCAGGTGGAATCATTTTTGCAAGAACTGAGAGGCTCCTCTCCGCATCACCTGCTCAACTTCGACAAAAGGGGATGGGGAGAACGCAGCTAAATGGTGGCAAGTGGATACATTTCCCTCTTATCGCAGGGAAGAAACCCAATCAAAATCAAATGGGACCATCACATCTGGCACCTGGACTCTCCCCCAAAAATCAACATCTTCAGCTAGACGTTGATTCACGGAAAAATCCTCACTTGTGAAAATATGAGGAAGCATGGAATCTTGGGCCCCTCCAGATGCATCCTCTATAAAAACCACACAGAGACCATTGCCCATTTATTCCTGGACTGCGATTTCTCCAAAAAAGTTTGGCAAGGGATCTTTCAAAACCTCTCCAATCGTGTTAATTGGCCAGGGGAAATCTCAAAACTTTTAGGCAACTAGATCTCTCACTATAAAAATCCCTTCTTTAACAAACCAATCCTCAAAAGAATCTGGACCTCCCTCCCAAAATTTGTGTGTTGGCAGGTCTGGTTGGCTCGGAACAGAAGTGTCTTCTTGGAAGAAGTTTCGGACCTGGGAAAAAAAATCAAATCCCTAAGAGCTCAACTTTTGGAGTGCTTTAACTCAAGAAAAATCTCAATTTCAGATGGTGCTCGGCTCAACAGACAAGAAACTCAATGGATAAATCAATTAGAAATTCATTACTCCACTTCTCACATTCAGCGTCACAGACCAGATTGGCAACTTCATGTTACTCCGACAAAGTTTCAAGAATGGTTACTCTCTCAACCTTCCCATGTCCTCCTTTTTGATGGCACCTCCAAAGGAAACCCAAGAATCGCAGGAGAGGGAGGGGTCTTTCTCAACCCAAGGGGATTGACCATAGTAAGTTATGCATGGAACATAGGTTACACCTCCAATAAACAAGAAGAACAACTCACCTTATTGAAAGGAGTGAAAATGGTAGTCAAAACGGGAGTCACCAATCTCATCATTGCTGGAGATTCTATGATTACCATAAGAAGCATGATCACCGACTCAAAGCCAAAGAATATCCACCTAGCTCCAATTTGGAAAAAGATCAGACCTTCCCTCGCAGACTTACAATCAACCTCCTTCATCCACATGAAAAGGGAAAATAACAAGTGGTCCGATGAACAGGACAACCTGGAGACGAGGCTGCCACAAGGAACAAAAAATATCACGAGAGACTTCACCCTTGAGAAGTTGATGTATCACTCTCTTGGACAATAGACTAACCCTCAGGACCAAGAAGAAATCAATAATCCCCACCAGGCAGAAGACCAGATGGAAAATCGGGAAGATAGAGTAGTCCTCCATTCAAATTTAGAACAGGTGCAGGCTCAATTAAACAAGGTTCACTCAATAGAAATTCAAGAAATGGAAGGCCCATTGGCAAATGGCACCCCCCTGTATTAATGTTCTTTAAAAGAAAGTGTTTCTTAGGATTATTTTATCGGATAACAACAATTAACCATTGCTATTTAGAAGGGAAACTTAGTAACAGGGAAGACACAAACAACCCAAGGCATATAATCCCAAAAGGCTCAAGTAACGACAACCAGCCATTACAAGACTGTAGTTTCTGATTTCCCAGGCAAGTCGAGGCTTCCCCTTTTTAATATATCATCTCCCAGTTTCTTTTAAAAAAATTAAATATATTTGCAGTCGAAACATTTAGGCACACAACCAAATAGGGCTACCCCTAGCATCCAAACTTTATTGTTGTGTTTGTCCAACGATGTTGAATAATACCAATATGATCTCAACCAGTGGTAATTGTGATCTTATCTAGAAAAAAGATTCGAAGTATCCCCGAAGAATTGTTGTTTTCTCTTGGCCATATTTACTAGGTTGATGGATGTCTTCATAATACCGCCGATAACATTGATAAAATATTGTTCAATAATACTTGAGTTCTATTTTCAATGGAATAATTAATATGGAATAAATGTAATTGCCTCGATAAAAAAATGTCATTAATATCGGGCTTTTTGAAATTCAATTTTAGTAGTTAAGTCTGTAGTATCAACATTAAATTTAACTCAAGAAGTGTGAAAGAAATGGGACATGTCATGGCAGGGAGTCGGGCTGGAAGAAATAATCAAATGAAACCACAATTCCTCCAACCTGTGTACCCACTGTGAAAGGAAAAACGGTTAAGTGTTGATACCTCTTAGACAGACTCACAAAATGGAAAGATACAGAATTACGAGTCTGGGAGTCGATGGTGAAAGAAAAAGGAACTAAGTGTTTGCAATTGGTTTATGTAAGAAAAACATATATACCATGAGTCCACAAGTCTGCCAACCCGCGAATCCATGAATATAATAAAGTGACTAAGTATGACAGAATGTGTAGGCTATAGAAAAGAGAAGTGCAAATGATATGGCATATAAATATTGTAGGACCGCAACAGGCTTAGAAGAAGAAATTCTATGTATGGAAAAGTGAAAGAAAAGAAAGGTATAGGGGTCAACATATACCAAACAATACACTTTGAAGGAATGGGTTTCTATATTATTGATGAGCAACAATTAGGTAGTTACATATTTTACCTGTCCAATGTGGCGCTACCCTGTCGAAAAAGATCCCATATTCCTCCACCCGACTCCTGCTATAAGGATGAATTTTGACACTGAATTCACCATGGAACCAAAGAGAATGTATGGGAGACTCTTGGTCAATTAGTTTGGTGATCATAAGGAGGTTGCAATCAAGGGTTTCCAAGTCAAAAAACCCGCAACAACAATGATTTGTTTTGGGGTGATTTTTTCTATTTTAGCATTTTTTGATATTTTTACCGGTTTTAAAAATTAATCCCAGATTAAGGGATTGGGGTTTTGTTAGTTGTGGAATACCTAAAATATTGTATATATTGTATTGTGAATGGTGAAATTAATACAATGAATATTTGAGAGATGCGACACCAAGGAAGGCTAGTTTTCTCATGGTTAAGGGTTTCCAACATAACTCTTTGTGTACTATGTGTATGAGCCATTGATTAATTTATGTTTTTCTTAAGAATATGTATACATTTATTTAATTCATAGGTTTAAAGATTAAATTCAATTCCTGAGAGCCAAATTGACTTCACATGATTGGAGGATATAGAATTTGCAATACCATAAATGAAAATAAGTCGACTCGAACTAGTTGATTTCCTAATTTCCTAGGTGGGTGCCACCCACTCCAAGAGATCAAGGGTTTGGACGGATGGAATTTAGGCTTACAAATAAAGGGTTTTTCTATCCTATGTGAATTAGTGGATGCTATGTGTATATTTCCCAACCAATGAAGAGGTTCCATGTCGACCAATAAAATATGTCACATGTCCAAAGTTAGATATAGAGAAACGGAATTTGTTTTTATGATGAATGGCTTGAGCCGTGAAATAAATATTTAGATCATATTATTCAATATTGAATGGTCAGGAGAAATATGAAAATAAATGTATATATTAAACCTCGATAAAGATTAATCCATTAGGAGGTTGTACAAAGAAAAGATAAGTATATTTTTAAACCATACGATGGTTATAATTGTGCAAAAGGATCAATTTATCCATTTTTTTATTTTCTCTCCTTGACTATGATTACCATTAGTTGTTAGTAGTGGGATTATATATAATTATGTTATCCGCCTTGATCATGATTGGAAATTTAACCAATGCCACACTATGGGGTGAACGTGATCCAAAAATCAATGAGAACCCCACTATAGGGTGATCTTGATCAAGAAGGGATATATGGATATATGTTGCTATAATATCCCTCCTCGATGACCACTAGAAATCATTGTCTTAGTAAATGTGTTCACAGAGGTTATTTTCAAAGTTTCCCATTTGTGAAGGTTGTAACATCTCACTCTTGCGTGCACTAAGCAAATTGATTCTTTGAGGACACTTGCGTGCAAGTGATCCGGGTTATTATACTATTGGTTGTTTTGATTATGATTATGAAATATTATGGATTGATGATATGTTATTTGTTGCATTTACATAGACAGGTGGTATTGAATGGGTTCTCCTAAGTGTGTAGGACTTTGGACATTGAGGATGCAAAGGCATCGATGAAACCCCTTGGACTCCGGATCGAGTCAGGGAAAGGACTGTTGGGTTTGAATGTTGTTGGTTTGACATATGTACATATGATTAAATATTATGATGATTGATTATTATTGCGGACATGATTTGTTTATGGATGCAGGCTAACGATAGCTTGCTGACCAGACTCACATTTGGATTAGAGGGGTCACGCACGACAACCAGAGAATTTGAGGGAGAGGTGTGGAAGCAGACCTTCCAAATCCTACTAGCACTCTCGCTGTGGCTTGAACTATAGGTTAACGATTACCTAGTTCGAGAATACCCACGATGTCGTGAGGGAAGACTGTGACAATCGCTCACGATGATTATAAGGGGCACACAATAAGGCAAGGGCCTTATTCCTTAGAGGCCCTTAGTCTCCCACAAGATCACCTAGCAGAGTATTGACTCCAGGGGTTTGACATCTACCAAATTTGGTCAAGAGGCGAGTCCCACCCTTGGAGCATGTAGTACGTCTTGAAGGGCACATCGCGCAAGGAAAAGAAAAAAAGGTGAGTGGCACCCTTGAAGAACGTAGTGCATCCTGAAAGGAACGTCATAATTTTAACTGGTAAGTGAATAAACCTAGTCGGCCTTAAAATGAATGATGTGATAAGTAAAGTTTAATGACTATTTTTTCCCTTAAGAACTGTCACCAAGCCTAGTGAATTAAAAACCTAGGTCTGAGTAGAACCTTAGAACAAAAAAAAACAACAACTAATTAGACGTATAACCAGATTAAAGTGGAAATTTTAATTCCCTAAGGTTCTTGGTATAAAATTTTAATTCACTAAGGTTCTTTTATAAAATTTTAATTCACTAGGATTGTTTTTATAAAATTCAATTCACTAAAGGTTCTTTTATAATTAATAAGAGAAATTCAAACTTTAATTATTAAAGATTTTTTTTTTTATAATGGAGGATTAAATTCATAAAAAGAGTAAATGGTTGTTTATCTAAACTACTAATTCTAAACTTAGTTATAAAAAGGGGAAACTTAAAGGAAAAGGGAACTTAAAGAAGAAGTGAAACTTAAAAAAAGTGGGAAACTTAAAGAAAAAATTGAACGTCTAACTTAGTAAGGAATCTAGCCTTTGGAACTTTCTATTTATGAACTCATCTGGGAATTAAGTAAGGTGTAATTCATTTAATAATTGTAAGGGAATATTGGGACACCAAGGAGTGTTTTTAGGAATTATCTTGGTGGGTGAGGGAAATAGGAGTATTTAATAAATTAAAAAAAATTGATTTTCTGGTGCAAATAGGGGATCGAGGGACATGTGTACGGGGGAGGTTTTTTTGAAATTAATTAAATGATAAAGGAGTTTAATGAGAATTTGGGAAACTAATTACTTGAAAAATCTATAAAAGAGATGGTAGAAGAAAAGTATGGACACACTTGGTTTGCGTAACGTTACGTTGCTGAAATTTTATCTTGACTGAACTTTCTCTTGTGGGAGTTGGGATACCCAACTCGGGTAATGAGTGGTAGCTCAACCTTGCGAGGCGAGATGGGTGCTAGCATTCTCTGGTATTATGTGCATGGCCTCTTTGTGGCTTGGGGGGCTAAGGGGAAGAAGAGTACCCCTAGAATTGGCTAGGAGGTATCGGTGAGGTCACATCGGTCGAAAAGCAGGAGTTGGACAGAGCGCGCGCAGGACAACGACTTAGAGATTTCACTTTGGCTACGATACACATGTGTATATTTGTATTGAATGGCAATTTAAATATTGTTCTTGCGCCTTCAATAATGTAATTCTACTATGTTAAAGATTATGTTTAATCAACATAACACTATACATATATTTCTTTTTATCTTTCAACAAATTTTCTTGTTGAGCCCAGCGTTTTATGAACAAAGAACTTAGAGTCATCCCATCCTTATGCTCTTTTTTTGAATTGATTCCAATGGCGAACCCAAACTCTAATTGCAATGACTTCTCTGCGTTATTTTTTATTGGTTTAATACGAATAAAAATTGTGTTTTTATCTTCTGTCCCTTATCCTTAAGTTATTAGTCTGTGCCTGAGTAGTTGACTAGGAGCCTAATTGACTGTCTTCAATCTGGTGTTTAAGACTAAGATTTAAATGCCCTTCTTTCCTGTGCATGGATAATAAGTGAAGGGTAATTTTTCACCCAGCTATCTATCCCATACTTATGTCTATGTTTTTCTATTATGATTAAATTCTGCGTCTTGATTGATTAAACTCTGATTATACTCTGTGTTTTTAATTGTTTAAAATCTAATAAATCTCTGTGATTGAATGATAAATCTTTGCGGTTTCTTGTGATTGATTACTTATGTCTTTTATTGTGATTGATTACTTTTGCGCTTTCATTGTGAATGATTATCTCTACACTTTCTTTGTGAATGATTAGCACTGCGATTTACCACTGTTATTTTAGACAACGATTCCTTTTTAATTGTTAAAACAACATATTTTAATTGTTAATTTGTATTTTCACATCAGTTTAAAAGGTTTCTTAAGCATCTTACATGTTTGATATCTTTAGTCCTTCTGCGATGACAATTCATGGTTGCATTCTTTCTCTATTTATATTTGCATTATTCCATTTATATTTGTGAATCCTTTTATAATTACGAATCCCTTTATATTTGTGAATCCCTTTATTCCTTTTATATTTATGAATCCCTTTATATTTGTGAATCCCTTTATATTTGCATTGTGACAATTCGTGGTTGCATTATTCCTTTTATATTTGAAAATCCTTTTTAATAGACATCGAAATGGTTGTTAGGAAGCGATATCAATAGATTAGTCAAGAGATTTATCCATAGTTTAATCAATAGAACTTATCTCTGTGATTTTGTTGGGCAGAGATCCATTTTTCTTAGAGTTTCAATTTCACTTTTAAATGTATTTACACCACGATTTTTGTTGGGCAGAGATCCATTTTTTCTTAGAGTTTTAATTCCGCCTTTAAACGTATTTTACACAAAAATTTTGTTGGGCATAGATCAAATTTTGTAGAGTTTCAATTTCACTTCTAAATGTAATTTACACAACGATTTTGCTAGGCAGAGATCCATATTTTTTAGAGTTTCAAATTCTCCTTTAAACGTAATTTACACAGTGATTTTATATATTCGATTTTATGGACAACGAATTTATATATTTTGTATTGGACAACGATTTTATATATTGTATGGACAACATATATACCAACGATATCATATTTAATAGATGGAAATATAATATATACCAACGATATCATATTTAATAGATGCCAATATCATATATACCAACAATATAATATTTAATAGAAAACAATGATTAATAGACAACAATATCATATATACCAGCGATATCATATTTAATAGATGGAAATATCATATATACCAGCAATATAATATTTAACAGACATCAATGATTAATAGACAACAATATCATATATAAACAACGGTATGGTTGCTAACGGTGATTATCAATAGACACAAAAATAGTTATTAATCGACAACGATTTGGTTATTGACAACGATTATCAATAGACACAGTAATAGTTATTAATAAACAACTAGATTGTTGTTGACAATGATTCCCTTAAATTATATTGTTAGACAACGACATGTGTTAAGATAGCGTTAACCATAAATTATTTTTGTTAGTCAGCGATATATTTGTTAAGATAGGTTATCCCAATGCTTGAGTTTTGGATATTATTCACTTTATTCTTGTTTATAGNATTGTGAATGATTATCTCTACACTTTCTTTGTGAATGATTAGCACTGCGATTTACCACTGTTATTTTAGACAACGATTCCTTTTTAATTGTTAAAACAACATATTTTAATTGTTAATTTGTATTTTCACATCAGTTTAAAAGGTTTCTTAAGCATCTTACATGTTTGATATCTTTAGTCCTTCTGCGATGACAATTCATGGTTGCATTCTTTCTCTATTTATATTTGCATTATTCCATTTATATTTGTGAATCCTTTTATAATTACGAATCCCTTTATATTTGTGAATCCCTTTATTCCTTTTATATTTATGAATCCCTTTATATTTGTGAATCCCTTTATATTTGCATTGTGACAATTCGTGGTTGCATTATTCCTTTTATATTTGAAAATCCTTTTTAATAGACATCGAAATGGTTGTTAGGAAGCGATATCAATAGATTAGTCAAGAGATTTATCCATAGTTTAATCAATAGAACTTATCTCTGTGATTTTGTTGGGCAGAGATCCATTTTTCTTAGAGTTTCAATTTCACTTTTAAATGTATTTACACCACGATTTTTGTTGGGCAGAGATCCATTTTTTCTTAGAGTTTTAATTCCGCCTTTAAACGTATTTTACACAAAAATTTTGTTGGGCATAGATCAAATTTTGTAGAGTTTCAATTTCACTTCTAAATGTAATTTACACAACGATTTTGCTAGGCAGAGATCCATATTTTTTAGAGTTTCAAATTCTCCTTTAAACGTAATTTACACAGTGATTTTATATATTCGATTTTATGGACAACGAATTTATATATTTTGTATTGGACAACGATTTTATATATTGTATGGACAACATATATACCAACGATATCATATTTAATAGATGGAAATATAATATATACCAACGATATCATATTTAATAGATGCCAATATCATATATACCAACAATATAATATTTAATAGAAAACAATGATTAATAGACAACAATATCATATATACCAGCGATATCATATTTAATAGATGGAAATATCATATATACCAGCAATATAATATTTAACAGACATCAATGATTAATAGACAACAATATCATATATAAACAACGGTATGGTTGCTAACGGTGATTATCAATAGACACAAAAATAGTTATTAATCGACAACGATTTGGTTATTGACAACGATTATCAATAGACACAGTAATAGTTATTAATAAACAACTAGATTGTTGTTGACAATGATTCCCTTAAATTATATTGTTAGACAACGACATGTGTTAAGATAGCGTTAACCATAAATTATTTTTGTTAGTCAGCGATATATTTGTTAAGATAGGTTATCCCAATGCTTGAGTTTTGGATATTATTCACTTTATTCTTGTTTATAGTGTTGGAGAATGGATCATGGGGTAGATAATTGCATGCATTAATGCCTTGACTTAATGAATTTTCCGGTAAAGAAGTTGCACCTATATTCCTTAATCTCTTATGTCAATTATGGTTAAGCAAGCACTCGAATACTACTTCCATTATATAGAGAGTCAAACAAAATATCCATGCACCTGAATTCTTAGATTTTATTCGAGTTATTTCTGTTTTGCAGTATGGGAGACCTCCTCGAAAAAGTGCCTCATAAGAAAACAAGAACTCCTTCGGTTAGTTGTGCAACTTGAATTGAATGATGTCACCTTGCATCTTGTAGACTTGTTTATTGGGTTCTTGGGTATAGTCTCGTGTATTTATTGACAGATGATTTGGTCTCCTAACATGAGGGATTTAACTTGGGTTAAAGGTCTAGATATGTTATGTTGCACCATGGTTACTGTCATGCCTATCACCATGTGACGACATGATTCCTGTTGAGGGGATCATTGTGAGCCCTGATGAATAGATGTGAATGATAACCTGGCCGGAGTCTTGTGCTTCCCGATGTGGGCATATTGTTCGTTGTAATTGATGTTAGTACTTGGTTCTATAACGTGTTAATGTGATTGGTTTTGTGCGTCATAGATGTTTCTAGGTACTGGTCGTCGAAGTCGATGTGTCGAGTTGTTGATGTTTTCCTTTATCTTGTAGGCATTGTCTTGCTTGTGTCGGGCAGGTAGCTGTTTTTATCTGTCTATTGATTATTGCATGTTTCGTCCAGTTGCATGATGTGCTTGTATGTTGGGTCATTGTTTTCTGTAGCCTGAATGCATAAGTGGTGTTCATCTTCAAGTTGTGTTGATTAATTGTTATCGTTGATTGCTTTCCTGCATAAAACAACAAAAATTTACACTTTCTTTGTGTCGCATGTAGTCATAACGATGGGGATCGTTATATATGGTATCAGAGCAGGTTCAAACTTGTGAATTTGGATCACCATGCTTTCCACTACAGTAAACCCTTGAGTAATAACCTAACACTAATTAAAAATTTAACCTTCCCATGCGAAAAGCACAGTTATATGAAACCGTATAGGTTCATGACGTGGTGCCAGAGGAGGAGGTGAGACACCTCCAGTAGCACCCATGCCTTTGGGGTCCAACCCCCAAAGAGAAGAAAAAGTCCCTGGGCAGGAGTTGATTGTTGTAAGGGATGTGTATGGTCAAACAAGGAGCTTCAAGAGAAATGTTGGAGGCATTGAAAAACTGTCCGTACTAAGATAAGGCCACGACGCCTATACCCCTGAGGGTTCTTAACGCACCCCAACAAGTACTGATAGCATTCATGGGGAACTCTAGAAGATTAATTTCCCATGTTCATGAGCCCCACGAACGGCTCAGCCGCCAAGGCATGGTTGGAGAACAAGGCGATGTGCTTCGCACTTCGCAGTTATGACCTCCAACACAAAGTTCCGCATGGCAGTCTTCAGCTTCAAGGGAACACTCTTCTAAGTTGGAATATTCTCCTACCTCAACTAGACATAACCGTCAAAGCCATGTTTTGGGAATGGTTCCAAGAGAAGTAAATGTCAAAGGAATTCATCGAGTGCCAACTCGATGAGTTTCGTGCCTTATGACAAGGTAGTCATACGGTGCTAGATTATGAGACCAGATAATCCGATATGCCCCGCATATGAACTTGGAGAAGCTAGAGGTCAGGAATTTTGTGTGAGGCTTAACTCCAGCTCCGTGCGAAGGCAAGGGTATAAATTCCTTAGATGTTGCACGATGTAGTCCAGTGGGCTTCATTATTGAGGAAGAATTGACTGTGGTGGATAACTGTCCGACCAAGCACCAGTAAAAGGTGCTCGAGGCGTCAGGGGCCATTGGTAAATGAACTTTTAGTATTTGATAGATCATGGTGCTTCAGAAAGATCTATTTCTTACCATGCTAAAGGGGTTTTAGGTAAGGGAATTTGACTGGATGAATTTAGATGCGTCGAAATTACCTCGGGTGCCGACCGGATGGTTGGAGGAAAGGAGTATGAACTGTCGCTTTAATATGGGGATAGTGCAATTAATTCTGACCTATGACATGATCTTAGGATCTTATGACATCGTGATTGGTATGGAATGGTTGGAATCGCATGAGGCGATACTCAACTGTAAGACGAAGCAATTAAGCATGGTCGGTGATGAGGGACAAAGACATGTTGTTGTAGGTTGGAACTAGGGAGTTTCCTTGAGGTTCATCTCTTCCTTGCAGCTACAGAAGATCATGCTCAAGGGATGTAAGCTTTATGAAATCCTTGAGTTAAATGAGAAGGGAGTAGTGGAAGGTCTAGAACACCTTACGGTGGTGAGAGAGTTTGCAGACGTCTTCCCTGACAAGTTACCTGGTGTTATAACCCTATAATTTATAGGATCAACTGGTGACTGAAATGTTATCCCTTTATTCCTTTGGTTGCCAAATAATTTTCCATTCTGTAAATAATTTAAGAAAAAAAAAAAAGGAAAAAGAATAAAAGAGGGAATAAAAGAAATTGAATAAAGCCCCATGCAATAACAATGACCTGGTCCATATAGTTTAAGCATGACCAAGTCCTTTTAAATTGATGTTGATAGGATTAGTGAATAAGCTTGGCTAAACTGTTTAATCTTAGCCAAGCAGATTAGGTTAGCTAGTGAATAAATTTGACCAAACTGCCTAATCTTGGTCCAATAACCCCAGGATAAAATAATTTATGAGTCCAATAGTTTAATCTAGGCTAAATGCCATAGGTAAGTAGGTTAGAGTATAGGTTAGTTTTCTTTATCTCAATAAAACATGCATGATGATCGATGTTGAACCATATCTTTGATGTTTGAAAGTTGGATGTCTAACTCCCATGGTGATAAAATCAGGGAAAGCTTGGGAAAACCCACATAAAGCACTTGTCCTAAGTTTTCGGAGAAAATATGAGTTTACACTGACAGATTAAAGACAACGCACAGATGAACAACTGAGGTGCTGGTGCTCAG
>SNQJ01S0113682.1:28372-40845 GCA_010110895.2 Picea sitchensis
GAGGAAGTTACATCGGGTTTTGCTGTAGGTTGTATCCCTTCATTTGCTGGACAATAATAAAGGAAGGACCTGGCAATTTCTCTGGTGGACGTAGCCCACACTAGGTGAACCACGTAAATCTGTGTCTCTCTTGTATTGTGTGTCTTCTGTGTTTTGTTTCTTCATTTGTTTTATTTTATTGCTCCGCGGTCCTGTTTTTCTAATAGTTAGCTAGTGAACAAATTTGACCAAACTGCCTAATCTTGGTCAAATAACCCCAGGATAGAGTAATGTCTTAGTCCAATAGTTTAATCTGTGCTAAATTCCATAGGTAAGTAGGTTAGAGTATAGGTTAGTTTGCTTTATCTCAATAAAACATGTATGATGATCGATGTTGAACCATATCTTTGATGTTTGAAAGTTGGATGTCTAACTCCCATGGTGATAAAAATAGGGAAAGCTTGGGCAAACCCACATAAAGAACTTATCCTAAGTTTTCGGAGCAAATATGAGTTTACGCTGATAGATTAAAGACAACAGATAGATGAACGGCTAAGGTGTTGGCGCTCAGATCTACGGTCGACAAGCTTTTCTAGACCCCCCGACTGTTCTACCTTTAACGGTTGGAGGGGGGTCTGAAATCATGGATAAAAAAGGCGCACATCTGAACGACTGAGGCGTCAGTGCCCAGATCCATAGTTGAGATTAAATTCCGGACCCCCCCGACCGTTCCGATTTTAACAGTGGGGGGGGGGTCCGAAATGGAATGGTTTTCTGGTGGGCCCCCTCCTCTAACGTGGCAGGACTCCATTCCTCCTGACTCCCACCACTTACCAAAAACCATTTTTCCACTTACCACTTACCATTTCTGACACACCCCCATCACCCCATGATGTCATTTTCCACTTATTCTCCTAATGGTCATGTCTCATAACTTTGTCAGTCCATCCCCCCTGTTCACCCGTTACAAGTCCTTTCACCATGTCAATCCCCAATCAACACCCTCCACATCACCCGATCGTATTTTTCATTCATTTTTACCTGCCATCTCACGCTCCAAAGGACTCATTGGCCATTTATTACAGGCTAACTTATCCATTAGCCTGTTGATCTATCTCCCATGCCCAATGGGTATTCGTTTGCTCAAAACTAACCCTTCTCCTTCATTCACCCATTGCTTACCTTATCCTCACACCAGAGAATTTTCCTTGTCTTCTCTCCAATTCAGTCAACCGTCCAAAATGACAGTCATCCCCACTAACATTTTGTTTGAATTGCAGGTACTTTCATAGTGATGATGCCAAAATCCAAGAAAGCAGAAGCCGAGGAAAATCCTTTCCTCCCACCTCCCATCGACCTCGACAGGATCCCATTGGCCGACAAAGATCATCTAATCACATATACAAGGTGCGAATTTGACTTTGTTTATTTGTAGTCGTGGCTCAAAGACACCTTCTTAGATCAGAGCGATGAAATTGGGCTCTGGGAGTCCAACCTTCCTCTATATATTTTCCCCCAGGTCCACCATTTCCCTGAATTTTCCCTCAAATGCCAGGCTCATTACCTCCCCGACCAGAGAACCATAGTCTTGTCATCAGGAGAAACTCTTTTATTCATCACACCAGAAGCCACTGAGATCATTAAGTTCCTGAATTCAAAAACCAGGGAGGAGTTAGAGGATTTGAAGGTTGAAGACAGGATGAAAACCATCCTTGAGGTCAAGAGGGTTCTGACCAAAAGAGGACTAGTGCTACAGTTGGAGGAGAAGGTCCAAACTATGGACATAGGAGTGCAAAGATTTTTCGGTAAAATCGAAGCTCTGCAGAAGAAAGGTCTCCCTGGTTTAAGAGTCTTAAATGACAAGTTAATGACCCTTCCTGATTATAAACAGAAGCTGGCCACAATGGCCAAAGATAGTTCGAAATTTTCGGGAATACAGGGCAGAATAACGGGCAAGGCGTTCTTAGAAAATTTGCAGCCAGACATCAATATATAGCACAAGATCCGGTATATTTTGATCGCCAAGCCAACTTTTTCCAAGTATACAGAGATGGATGAAATATACCGAAGACTACTCAAAGTCATCATTCTCAGTCATCTTCGGTGGGAAGAGCTATGCAATCTGATTAAATAAGCGATGAGGTGTCCAAGCCCTGTCAACAATCCGGTTAGACGAAGTCGTGCAGATGACTCACCAACGTTTTTCCCCAAAAATCATCATGAAGATTGCAACACATCATCAACAGTTCCTGAATTTTTGTATCTTGTTGAGTTAGTTAGCTAAATTTAGAATCTGCCACGTCCTGATCTTTAATAACAAGATCATATGTAATTTTTTATTATAAATACTTCAAACTTTGAAGTACCTGGGGTTGATCTTTACGCCCTGTAATCCATAAAGACTGTAATTGTTTATCAAGAGATCTTCTAGTAATACAAAGGGACTTTCATAGGATTCTCGCGTGTTGTTCATTGGTGATGTTTACTTTTCTGTGTTAAATGTTTTTCTCGCTCAGGCGTCATATTGTTTTCTAATATAATATTTTAAAAGTAGTGCATGTTGCAGGATTTATCTTTGTATATCCTATTTCTGACTTTGAAAGATCTTAATGTTTATCTTCTGATATTACAGTGAAGAAATTCTTAAATGCTTCTTTACTTTAATTGATATTCTCATCTTTTCTGCTATCCATCACTTTACTGCTAAAGAATCCAATGAATGCATTATCTTGCCCTGTGAAAAGATTATTTTAGTTCCTATTCAGATCTCTATCTTTATAATACAGACCCTATAGCCCAATGGATGCATAAATCCTTTTTCAACCAATTTTACAAAAGCAAAAACAAACCATTCAATCTTACTTTACTTAATCGATAGAAAGAATGCCTTATCGGATGTCTACCCCCGAGCTACAGGTGTTGAAAATGCAACTGAAGGAGTTGTTGGACTTGTGAATTATACGTCCCAGTGTGTCACTGTGGGGTGCACTTGTTATTTTCATACAGAAGAAGGATGGGCCATGGAGACTCTGCATTGACTACCGTCAATTGAACAAGGCAACGATCAAGAATCAGTATCCATTGCCAAGGATTGATGATATGTTTGATTAGATGAAGGGTACGATGGTGTTTTCAAAGATTGACTTGAGATCATGGTATCACCAGTTATGGATAAAAGAGGATGAATTCCCTAAGACTGCCTTTAAGATGAGGTTTGCACATTACAAATTTACTGTTTTATCGTTTGGACTGATGAACACCTCAGGGGTATTTATGAGTTTGATGAGTAGGGTGTTCTACGACTACTTAGACAAGTTCGTCCAAGTATTCATTGACGATATTTTGATTTACTCTCGGACGATGGAGGAGCATGAGAAAAACTTGCGCTTGGTACTACAGTGTTTGCGAGAGAACAAATTGTATGGGAAATTGTTTAAATGCTTGTTTTATCAATAGAAGATTCACTACTTAGGGCATGTCATCCCCGGTGAAGGTATCGTCATGGATCCAGCAAAGGTCGAGGCTATTACGGAATGGCCTGCACCGATGAATGTCACAGAAGTGCGTAGCTTCATGGGTTTAGCAAGATACTATCGACGGTTTGTCGAGGGTTTTTTGAAGATAGCAAATCCAATTACGGAATTGCAGAAGAAGAACAAGAAGTTTGTTGGGACTAAGAAATGCACAGAGGCATTTCAGAGGCTCAAGGAGATGTTGACAACAACACTGATACTAAAGGTCTCTGATATGGATGCAGACTTCTTGGTATGCACTTACGCATCCAGGAAAGGCTTAGGTAGAGTCTTGATGTAAGACGGTCGAGTGATCGCTTACATATCAAGAAAGTTGAGAAGGCATGAGGAGAACTATGCGACGCAGGATTTGAAGTTGTTAGCCATTGGTTATGCCTTGAGAGTTTGGAGGCACTACCTTATTGGATGAAAATTCGAACTAAAAATGGACCCCTGTAGACTGCACCACATATTTATGCAAAGCGACTTGAATGCTCAACAATGATGTTGGTTGCATTGCTTAGTGAGTACAATTTCGAGATTAATTACATAAAAGGAACACACATAAGAAATGATAAGCAATCTTTTCTTTCAATGAATGTCTATTTAAGGGAAGGAGAATGGATTTTCCTTTCACTGTCAAACACTAAGATGAAATGAACTCATGCAATTGTTCTCAATCAAGAATCCAATATAATGCTAAAATGTTCAGAAATTGGTTCCAATATCCAAAAACCAATCATGAAAAAATACCCTTTTGTTTATATGTGACTGATAATCACTTTGATGTAAAGATTCCTATGTTAATCAGACTTCAAGATCTGTGAGATTTAAGCAATTGGAAGAAAACTTCACATAAACAAAAGCACACCCTCGTTGTGATCAAACAAGAAACAAAAAGAAAACCAAATTCAAACAGGAGGAAATGCTTGGAGAAAGGACCTCAAAGATCAAAATGAAAATAGTGAATAGATCTTTGAATTTCCTTACAACAACTTTCATTCAATTAGATAAGTAAGAAAGTAGTAGATCGACTCCAAATCTCAAGGAAGAAGAGTGAATCAAAGCAAGGAAAATAGATGTCAAAAATCCAAACCAAAAATCATCAATCCTTAGAAATCAAGATGTTGGAGGCCAAACAAGGACACATTGAGATGGTAATGACTCTGAGCAGATGAATTAGAAAAAAACCACACTCAGAGAGGGATTCTCTAAAGAATTTTCAGAAGAAAAAGACCAGTTCTCTAGTGTCAAGGGTACTAGATCATTTCAACGCTCTGTGGGACCCTGAAAGGGAGTTCCAGCACTCTGGTGGTAGAGGCAAGGGAGCGCTGGGCTCTCAGAACTCAAAAAATTGCCTAGAAATAAAAAAAAAACTCAAAAAAATTCAGAAATTCAGTGTGTATAAGATGAATCCAAGAGCCAACAACACATATAAGAATAAGACCCACAACATGAATAATATATAAAGGTGATAAAATTCCAAAAACAAGACCAAGGAAGGAAACCAAAACTGAAAGCTTCGATCCCCAGTGGAGTCGCCAATTTCTGTTACAGGAAAATCCCCCTGCGGACAAGTGGATTTCCTCTTGAGCCCTAAATATCTAAGATCAAGACATAAAGGTGCTAAATTTGGTCACTGACATCCTTTTAAACCTAGCTAAGTCAATCAAATAGAGAAAAGGAAGAAGATGTACCTTTTACGGTGTTTGTCCTTGCCCAGTCCAAGTTGAGCCTTGATCCCCAAGCTCTTCAACAAGTCCTACAATCCAATAACAACAAAGGCAAAACAACTTCCTATTCTACCATGATTAATTCAAAACTAGATATATCTATCAAAGACAAGTTCATGTAGGCATACACAACCTTGAAAGAAATAGGTCGAGAACATGTATTAATGAGAACTTGATAGCAATACTTATAGACCTTTGATGAAGTTGCACCAACCTCACCAAGCTCTCCTTGTCCAACCCCTTGCTCAAATGATCCACAAACAAAATGACTATGCTTCACTGATTATCTCCCTTATGAGATCATAAGTTTGATGCCCTCAATGTCTTCAATACCACTTCTCATGAGATCATAAGTTTGGTATCTCTAAAAATTCCATCCATATTTCACCATGAGAAGGCCTCCTTATATAATCTTGGAGAGACCCAACCACCTTAAACATTTTGGGATAGGTTGACAATCCTTTTCCATAAGTTGTGGATCTTCCCTAAGATCCAACCTTGACCTTAGATTCGAATCCAACCAACTCTAGAGATGAGGGGGATTTTTCCCTGATTTTTCTCAACAACCCAAGATTTCCTCAAACAGCCCAGTGTTCCCCCAGAATGGGGCACAAAGTGTTGCAACGCTCCCCCAAAGGAGGTCAAGGAGAGATGGCACTCCCTGACACTGGATAGGGGAGCGCTGCCCAAAATTTTCTTAAAAATGCCAAGCACTCCCCCAGAAGGGTGCACATAGTGCTAGAGCACTCCCCCAAAGAAGGTCAAGGAGCATTGGCACTCCCCGACATTGGGTAGGGGAATCCTGACCTTCAAAGTTCATGTTTAAGTGGTTTTTTTCATGGAAAACTCTTTGTACTCTTCATCAAATGATTTTTTTCTTAAGCCAGTCTTTGAGGGTGCCTTCAAGTGTTCCTTGTGATGTCGTTTGAGACACGACATGGAAAAAATTATTGTATGATGTCTGTGACACTTGCGACACTTGTAATGATGACAATAGGTCATCATTGAAATGAGTAATTTTGATGTGTAACAACTATATATATATATATATATATATATATATATATATATATTACACAAGGCTTTTCCCTTATTGATGCTCCTACTTAACATAAGCACACTTGTATGTATAATATGGGGGAGCTCTAATGTGTTGATTGTATAGGTGCATTGTGGCTAGGGTAAAAGTAAAAAATAAGCTATAATTTTATTTTCCCATTCACTTTTTACTTTTTATTAAATTATCATTTTCATTTTTTACTTTTTATTAATGTTGTAATGAACATAATTGTTCATAACCTATTATTAATGTTGTAATGAATAGAATTGTTCATATCTTATTCTAGTTATGTAGGTTAGGTAGCAATTATAATAAATATGTGGTAAACCCTGAACAATTATAATAAATATATGGTCAACCCTTATGTAGGCCTGTTGACATGTGCCACATTGAACATGTATGGATATGACATTTTTACTCATTTCAAATTCATTCATGAAGTGTTAAATTATTTTATTATTGGATATTTCATATGAAATATTTTTTTTAAGACCTGAACTAGATTGATTGTTTATATGATTTGGGTTTATATATTGTGAATATTGGTTGATTTCTTACAACTACATTTACTCAAAAACATCAATTAATTCTCTACCAATGTTCTAGTTTGCACCACCACTCCTCATCCTCATTTCACATTCATTCATGATGTGTTAAATTATTTTATTATTGAATATTTCATATGAAATATTTCTTTTAGATCTGAACAAGATTTATAATTTATTAGTTATATGATTTGGTTTATATATAGTGAATATTGGTTTATTTTTTACAACTACATTTACTCAAAAACATAAATTAATTTGCTACCATTGTTCTATTTTTCGCCACCACTCCTCATCCTCATCATTTAGTTTCTTTAATCGAAGCGGTGGGAGTAGGTTTTATAAATTCATCTCAAAAGAAACTAGATTCTTAATTCTTGGTATATGGAGCCATAGAAACTTGTTGGCACAGGGGTAGACCCAGTGTTCGATGCTTCAACAGTGCACCAAAAAAACCCTAACTATCATCCCTTTCGGCAACACCTGCGAAGTAGATGAAGTCTCACCTGTGGTAGAGGCAACGGGGGTTGCAGGACTCAAGTGTCTACAACCTAGCTAGGACACAGATCTGTGATCACAATACTTTAACATAGCACATATCAAATAAAATTCATTAGTATTTAACTCTTATTCACACCCCAGGTTAAAACCCTAATTACAGGTCAGCGCAGTAACAAGCATATTTAACCATTAGCACATAGCATCAGAGTAGATCTAGCATTCATTCATATATAAATCACTAAGCATCAATGGATCTTATCTTTCATGCATAATGATCATTATACTAAGAAAGTAAATACATAAACAATATGATCAACATAGCACAAAGCACATCAACACAGGATATACGTGGTTCACCCCGGTGTGGGGCTACATCCACCAAATCTTCTTCTCTTCTTTATTAGTCTCCTTCGATCTTATTACATGCACAAAGCCACAAGCCAACTTTGCATAAGACATGAGGTTTGCACGCACCTCACCATATCCTCCTTCCCCAAGTTGGATCAAAGCACAAAGCCTTAAACAGTTTGTCTGCACTAAGCACTTACAAAACAATTGCACTTAGCTCTTCAAGCCTTAACACATCTTCTTGCACATATCTATCATTAGCACTAATCTATCAGCCTACTAGGTCTAGTTCTTACATCACCTAGATACTTATTTATACATTACAAAAAGGGACTAAAAATGGGTAAGACCCATGGGACGACATCCCATACCCATTACATAGACCCAAAAAGCCCACAAAAAGGGCGATATCCTGCGATATCCTCTTCCCTTGGGCGCTCCATCTTCGACCAGCCTGACGAAGTCCCAAAAATGGTCGAGCACAACCAACGTTTCCACAAAACTTGGTCGAGGGCCAACAAGCCCCCAAACCTCACCTGTGACTCATATCGAGTCACTTTGATATGGGAAATTCTACTTTGAATGCCTCGAGCTTAGCTCGAGCTACCTTGAATTGCTGCTTCACTAGGGCCTCCTTCTTGATGAACTCCTGAAAGACTTTCTCGATGACAGGCCCTTCCAGGTGGTGCTCTATTGTGGTGACTACCTGTTCCAACTGTGATCCTTGTCCCTCAATCTCTTCAAAGAGGGTGAAAGCTTTGTCCTGCATTGGTTGGAGTCGTTGGGTCACCTCCATAACTCGGCTCTAGATGGCAATGACCTACTATTGGACTATGCACTACTCCTGTGACCCTTTCATCTTCTCCATTGTTGTAAGTTGCTTCAACTGTGCTTGCACAATCGATGCCTATTGCTTCACCTCGGAGATGTGCCTCCAATGTCCTCAACTTTGGGTCTTCTACAAGGTGCTCGTAGGTCTGCACACTTTGGTCACTAAGTTTCTTACATTCTAAATCCAACACCTTGATTCTTTCGACTATGCTCCTGGATGTTTCTTCTCTCTGATCCTGCACTTCTTGCAGAGTGCTCGACACTGCTTGCAGTTCTAGCTCTGCTACTCATGCTTGAAGATGTTGAATGGATTCAGTGAGATTTCCCACTTGGCTCTCAGTTGTCTCTTCTTCTAGCTGGGTCAAGCCCAACACATAGAGAAGTGCTCTATTTACTACTTCTTTAACCCCAATCTGCTCTGTGAGCAGCTGGTCTTTTTCTCTCTGGATCTGCTCTCTATCCTCTTCAAACTTCGCTTGGAGGTCATCTTTCTCTTGTTGCGCAACCCTAAGTTTCTCTAGGGATTCCTCTGCTTGCTTCAAGGCCTCTGTGGCCTACTCCTTTTATTCTTGTACTCATCGAAGGAAAGCCTCTATCGCATCTACTAATCTGTGTAGTTGGGTAGGCTCACCCCCAATTATATACCTTTTGATGACGATAGCACAATAAACACTGCGTGACTTGAATAGATAGCTTGTTGTACCCCCTTCAGCTCCACCTCGATTATGTCATACATTTTCTCCTTCTTTGCTTCATTTCACTGCAAAATATCCTATGAAGTATCTGCTATAGCTGTGATGATGAGGTCAATATCATCCACTATGAGCACATTCTGCAATTGAGGTTTATTGGCTCGTGAGCTCTTCCACGCTGAGGGTTTCTTTGGAGAAACCATCCTTTTCTTTGATGTCTTAGCCTCTGTAAGGGGATCCTTGGGCGGTGTCACTTCTCCCTTTTCCTGCTTGTCTTCTTTCCCTTTCTCTTCTTGTTTTACTTCCTCACCTCATCCTCCTCCAGGTGAATCAGGCGCAGTTTCCTAAAATGCGTTGTTTATGTCCTGCACTTATTCCTTTTTCATCTTCTTCTTAGTGCTGCTCGGTCCATCATACTCTTCTCGGGTGACCAAAGGAATTTTGATGATGTCGGGGTCAGAGAGATATGTATGCTCGACTGGTACAAGAAATTCGGCTGACCATTCCTTGGTTATCTCCTGCATGTCTTCATCAGTTAATTTGTAATACGACTGCAGCTCCTCCTTGCTTTCATCCCAGTGCGCAGTGATGTAGATGAAGTGGCAGTCTGTATGAAACTTCGCTAGTGGCCTATAGTTATAAAAGGTGTTCAGATTCATTTGGGGGAATAACTCAAAGGCGCATGTCAGCTGTAGGTAGTAAGTGTGGAACACCTTATTTGATTTCCATTGCTTCGCCATGTCACTCGTATACCACAAGGTGATGAACCTCGTGACAAATGGTTCTGATGGTTCAACTTCAGGGAATGTCGCTCCCTCCGGCATCTCCCAAGTGACAAACACAATGAGGATCAATAACCAGCTAAAGTGGAACTCATAGCCTTGGTCCTGTGCTTCACGACAGTCCTTTTCCAACTCATTGACGAGGTATCTCACCCAATTCATATGCATCCCTTCAACGCACTTCCCTGTGAAGTTGATGATAAACCCCGTGACTTGCGTTGGTCTGTTCTTCTTGACGAGCTTACTAGAGATCAAGTGACAAGCTAGGCACACTACGCCATCTTGGATGGAGGATACCTTGTAGCCTCACTTCCCCTTCTCCATATCGCCATACATTTCCTTTATACGTTGCGCTAGGGTGCGATCTGCAGCCTTCCCTGGGTAGAATTTCTATGGGTCTGTTCCCTTCATGCTCAATCCAATGATCATGTGGATTAGCATCAGATCCACATTCATGTGTCTATATAATCATAGATATCCTCCATGGTTACACGACATGAGGAGTTTAATGCACGCGTTAACCTCCTAATGTCTGCCAAAGTGGGGTATCTTCATGACGTTGAGGATGGTGGACTTCATGATCTCCTTAATCCATGATTGGGGGACTATCTTCGGCTTCTTCCCAGACGTCTTTTTCAAATACCTATGCGGTGAAAGAAGTGCATAATTATTCCTATCTCCCAGGTTAAAGTCACTGATCTTAAGATCAGGGATCAGTCCTAGATGTGGTTTGACTGCGCATATCCCCTTCAGGAGATACACAGTGATGAGCGTGTATTCAAAGTCACGTGGGATGTTGTCATGACTAACCGCGCCAGTCGGAGGCGGGATGTAGTCGAGCAAGACCGATGGGATGAGCTTCGCATTCGCCAGGTCGTCGCAGTGCTTGATTCTTTTCTTATTCACTGATCGACTAGATCGACATGTAGTGGAGAGAAATACTTGCAATCCGATCGTCGATGAGGCCTGTACTCTAGCGAACATGACCTTCTCAGCCATAAGGTCGATCAAAATCTCTTGTACAGTGACCCATAATTTCAGGGCTTCGCCAGCCTGTCTTTACGTCTTTCTTGCGAGGTGCTCCAAAGCATCCTTTGGTGGATTTTTCCTCTTGCTAAGTTGTCTATGATCCATATTCCTTTCTTATTTGTCTTCCTCAATATTCTCGTTCAATGACTTTCTTTCTCTTACTTCTCTCCTTCTTTTCTACTTCTTTGACCACTTCAACCCAATCTCAGTCAATGTGTCTTCTGCGCAGTTCGTACTTCGTCTTTTCTCTTCCTTCACTTTCTTCCTTAATCCATAACCAAGGGCCAACAGGCCCCCAACACTCACCTGTGACTCATCCCGAGTCATTGCAGGACTGGACCTTTCTGTGTCACTTCGACTTGCTTGCTACTCAGTCCCCCCCTGTCATGTGCAGACTGTCTTTTCTATGTTTGGTACACAATTTCAACTGCACCTGGTACCTAGACCCTTCTTCTCTTTATTTTATTGAGTGTTGCGAGGCAACTGGTTGTCATAGTACAGTTTCAACCGGCTCCCATTTACCAAACCTTCCTTCCATTCTCCATTCAAAGTATTCAACTGCGCATCTCCTCCTTCTGTAACATAGACAACCTCATATTTCCCAAGCCAATGTGTCCTGAACTTCCCTGGATGCTTCATGAACTTGTTGTCATATACCAATACCAAATATCCTTGCTTGAATGCTTTCTTCTTGATATGTCTATCATGGTAAGCCTTTTCTCGTTCCTTCTGTACTTGCTGATGGAAACCTATAATAAACCTGCCATCTTCTAGTTCTACCAGTTATGTGAGCCTGTTTTGAACAACATCAGTGTCTTCCATATCTGTGAATGCTGCAATTCTTAAACTAAGAACCAAATATTCCATAGCGACTATTGCTTCATGTTAGAGAAAGATTTGCCTCACCCTATGCAATCTTGTAGAGAGGGCCTTACTCTGTTTCCCTATGTAGACTTACCTTCCATGATTAATGAATCCAGAGACAAAAATAAACACTTTTCCTCTTGTATGCATCCTACAAGCTATACATCATGCGTATATGCTGGCTACTCCACTACAACCTGTGTACATTGGGATTTGTGCCAGAAAATCAAAATTAAATGCCAGGTTTTGTTGGGCCCCAACAACTCCCCCTAATGTTTTACAAAATTTAAAGGGCCCCCATTAGAATATTGATAATTATAATGAGCTACATAATCAACCTTTTCAAATAGTTCCATACCTTGGATTTCTTTGAGACAAACTTAATACATTCACTATAGTATGAGACATTCATTACAAGAGTACATGTCAAAGTTTAGAAACGAGCATAGAAATCTCAATTTAAACAAAAACATTAATTTTTATCAACTATTTACTTTCGTTTAAATTATGATTATGTGTTCATTCTTTTGCTCATTAGAAAGTTTGACTATTTTGAATAATGGGTTCAATACTTCATCAAATAATATCTTGGTTGGT
>SNQJ01S0113683.1:0-19012 GCA_010110895.2 Picea sitchensis
ATTTCTGCCTCAATCATGTGCCTGTGAGCGTGCTCTGGATGCTTCTTTGCTTCGTGCATCTCGTACTGCATACACATATCAGTGTTTCTATTCATATTCAGTAACATCTCCTATTCATATTCAAGTGTTCAAAATTGAGATTAAGGAATCAAAATATATCTCACCACTGCAAACGCTCCTGCAGCGACTGCTCCCATTTCCGCGACATGCTCCATCTGTTTATGATGTTTCTGTTCCTTCATGGCCCTCTCCTGCTCTAAAGCATACAGATCTCCTCTCTGGATCACCGGTTCACCATAGTAAGCAATCTCCGGCCTGCTGAATTCCTCTCCATACTGGTGGTGTCTGTTATGGTGGTGCCCATGCTCGTGATGTTTGTTATGGTGATGGTGATGAGACATCTTCTCCTTCAAACAGAAACAGAATTGGAATTGAGCTCGATCACAATAAAATGAACAGAATGACTTGCTAACACAAATCCTCAATCACAATAAAACGCACAGAATGATTTGTACACTGACACAAATCTTCAATGGAGATGAGAATATGGATGGGAAGGGAAGGGAGAGGAGCATCTTATATAACGATGTTGGACATTAAACAAAGAATAGCGGGTGAAAACCGAGTGTCTTACGCGGAATTAGAAGTCGAGAGTGGATAGTGTCGAGAATGGCGGGTGCCCCCCACGCGTAACGTTGAACTTCTTGTTTTTAGGAAAACTTACAGCAACCATCTTTCCCAAAGAGGAAGGGAGCGGCTGAAAAACGTGACGCGGGATTAGAAGTTGAGAGTGGATAGTGACCCCACACGTAACGTTGAACTTACCATTTTTGGAAAACTTCCAGAAACCACCTTCCCCAGAGAGGTGGGGGGCGGGTGAAAAACGTGACGATGGTTTGATATGGTGAGAGTGGATAGTGACCCCACACATCACGTGACGGTGGTTTGATATGGTGAGAGTGGATAGTGACCCCACACGTCACGTGACGGTGGTTTGATATGGTGAGCGTGGAGTACCGATAGATTAAGTTAATGAATAATATATAGCCGTGACCATTCAAAGCCGGGCTGTAGTTGAGGACCGCTGAAGGGGGAGGCCTGTCTCATGTAGCGTGCGCATCCAGATTATTATTTTTTAATGTTTTTTATAAGTCAATACATATCCATGTGAGATCCCGGAGAGAGTAGACCGAGTATTGTTTTGCAAAAGTAAAGTGAAGGAGAGGGCATTATGAATTTTATATTATAATAATTAAAATAAATTCTGCAATTTTGTGTTTCCAAATCCCAACCCCGTGGAAAACGGCTGTAACAAGATGTTAGAGCATCTTGTATTCAATTTAAATGTTTTTTTTTTTTCCTTACAAATGTAAAAAGATAATCTTAAACTCATAAGTTTTAGGAATTCTAAAATTATTTATCCATCTATATATTAAATAAGAATTAAAAAATAAAAGAAAGAAAAGATAATGGTAGACTCGTAAATTTTAAAGATTCTAAAATTATATATATATATAAAATAGGGATAAATTTTATCTAAAAAAATTATTTCATATTATGATTAATTATATAAACATACATACTCAAATATGATTTAAATTTATATTAACACAATACTTTGATTGATAATACAACTATTACTATTCACATATTTATTAATAAAAAAGTTTATTATTATTATTATTATTATTATATTTATTAATAAAAAAGTTTTTGAATTTCAACGAATATTTTATTGAGATATTGTAGCTTTTATTTTTTGCACCTTTATCCACAGCTTTTTTTTTATTTAGACCTTCTATATTTGATGATGTTCTCGTAACATAAAAGTATATGCTCAAATATTTAAAGAAGACAACAAATTTTTAAAGTAAAATATGTATATATCATTATAAAAAACAAACATGTTATGAATTTTATGAATAAAGTAAAATAAAAAGTATTCAAAATATATGAATAAAGTAAAATAAAAAGTATTCAAAATATATGAATAAAATAAAAAACATTAAATATATAATTATGATTAATTTTTTATTGAAAATATTAATAGAAGATGAATTCTACATCTAATTTAGTCCATGTCATAAATATTTTTAATTTGTATTTATTATCTAATACATCATTTATTGGATGTTTATGAAGTTTTAGACTAATAAAATAAGAAATACTTAAAATTTTCATTTATTAAAAAAATATTTTTATAATAAAATTTGGAATAATTAATAATCTTATAAAAAATATTTTTTCAATAATAAAAAATGTCAAAGTTTCATCTTAATATCAATTCAATACATGGTAAAAAAAAATACTCTTAAAGCTTAGCTTCGCCTAATTTTAAATCTATTTAATTTTTAAATATTTAATTAAAATTCTAAAGAAATTAGAACTCTCATTTATCATGTTCATAGTGGAAGAAAAAAATATTACATCATTAAATGACTCTTCAAAACTATATTCATAGTCAAATTGTAAAAAATGGATTGTTACATAATTAAATGACTCTCAAACAAAGTCTTAAAGTCTCTCAGAGTTTTGTGAATTGAGTTGGAAAAGTTTTGACATGTAATTACTTGGAGTGCCCGTCAAAAATCTTAGTAATTAAATAAGCTATAGGTTATATGGTAGAGGCCCTAGGCTATACGCATGGCTTCACCAAGGTTAGTGAGTCATAACTGGTTGAAGTTTGAAGAAATAAATGAGTACGCATGGGTGGGTAGACACGGTGCCTCACTACAAGTTAGATGAAGCAATAAACAAATGACAGTAAGTGTAACTTTTCCCACACTCCAGCATATTTGGATTTCAAATGAATTAATAAATAAATGACGGTAATTATAACTTTTCCCACACTCCAACGTATTTGGATTTCAATTTTGGTTCAATGTGGCATCATCATATCCTATCCCGCTCACCTTGGTTGGTTCTTCTGCATGTCACAGGGTCTACTGGTATTCATGTCCCATATCGCCTGTCGGATGTCCAAGTCCCACAAGATGTGAAAAGGAGATTAGAGGGAGGTGACAAGGGCAAGCATCGCTACTCGGGATATGTTGTTTCCTACTGTCATAGCTCAGGAATGATGGATCGATGGTAGAAAATGTGGGCTTAAAACACGCAGGGATATAACCTCTAAATATGTTCTCTCCATGCGGTAGTGGATCACCTCACCCATTATAAAGACGTTTGAGCAGTAGCAAGTCACACCCAGGTAGGAAAGGAAGGAACCCAGTGAATGGGCACATGGAGGTTTTAGTTATGCTCTGCTCTGATGGGTCTCCTCCTCCGCTCCATTAACTTCCAAGAGTTTTATTTACAGTTGGGTATGCTCCAGTATGGTCCAGTCACTTTGATGGCTAACGATAGGTAAGTTTGGAATTTGGAAATTTGAATTGAGTAAGTTAGAATCATGCATTGTATGGAATAGTCATTTAGTTCCTCACAAATTTTGCAGATTTATAGTTTCAAGTAATCAAATTCATTGTTTTTTTTATGGATCGAGATCATTTTGTAAAATTTGATTGGTAATTTTTTGGGTACAGATAAGTTTATAGCTTCACAAACTATAGTCTTGTTGCTTAGAGCTATGGCTCTAGCCGACTCAAGTTAGGGTTTTCAACTAGTTTCCTCCGACTCCCTCTGGCTCCCTTTGTTCACTATAACTAGCTCATCCCTTTTCCCTTCCCTATCTATCACTATTTAACTCAAACTAATGCTTTGAAAATCTGCCCAAAATAGTAAAGTAACAAGTGTTGGACTCTGAATTTTATAAATATAAAAGATTTCAAATCAAAAAAACTGTAAGCATCATTGTATCATGATTAATGACAATGTGTGAGTCACTATGGACTCTCATGAGTTTTTTTTTATAACTCACCTCCAAAAAACAACTATATCTTTGTTTTTATAGGGCCTATATCTTTGTTTTTATAGGGCCTGGGGGTGTTTAATTAAGGAATGGATTATTGCTTGGGAATGGGGAATGGTCTCTTTTTCATAGAGAATAGGCAATGAATAGACAAATAGAATTGGAAGACAAATATAACTGGAAGCTGGCTAGGAGATTGAGTCTTGAACTGGATTTTTTTTTTTTAATTGACACTTATGAATCTGCATGAAACGTAGAATGACAAGCATGAAAAACAAATGGTTGTCATCAAATTTTCACTTGACAGTCGGGTTAAATTTGAAATTCCAGGCCTGATCCGAACGATCTACTGGAAATTCCCCTAGAGCGAAGATATATTAGTTTGGTTCGCTAGAAATTTCCCGCTCACGTTCGGATAGAGTCAACTAATTCGTTGGTGAGGAGCCAGCCAAAATATAAATAGCATCGAGGATCCCAAAAGACCACCACACGAATCAAATCGAATTTGATTAATAATTCGGCCAAATCAAACCAATATGTGAATTTTCATTTTTTTTTTAATGATACGACTGAAATTGGTAACTAACTTTAATGTCAACGTCGACATCGAGACTCCACATTACACATTACACATTACAATATTTTTTATTTAATCATTGATGACGGTGTTTTTCAACTGATTTCATGGCATTTATGGCCTGAAGAAGTGGGATCTTGTACCTATTGATCGTCCATTTGATCGATACTTCATCTCCATAATTGCATTTAAGTCTGATCCATCATTGCAATTATAAAAATATTGTTCTGGATTCTATTGGAAACGAGTTAATGGTGGCAATCTGGATTATACAACTATGCCAGCGATCTGCCGAGACCCCGTACAGAAATGTCGGATAGCAATCCTTGAATGATGGTTGTGGGAGATTGGTTGATAGCACGGGCTACAGTAGAGTGAGTTGACAACTTGATTTTCACATGCATGTGCGTAGGTATTGATCATCCCACATTTCAAGGCATTGCTAGGATATTCCATTTTGAGATTCGTACAAATGTATTATGAATTGTAACCAGGGTTTGAACTATGCTTTATCACCTTGTAACCTTCATGATTCTATAAAAAGGATGATCTAAACGAAATTATACACACTTTCTTCCACAATATTTGACTATGTTGTTATTGCAACGCTCATGGATGTTAGAATTAATCTCTGTCTCTACTTGTCTGCTAGCACATCCAGTTAGTTTAGACTCCAATTAGTCTTTATGTTTAGTTATTGTTTTCTGCATTTATTTAGAGATCCTTTGAGATATGTTTTCTTTTTGAAATCATAAGTAATCTATATAACATAGATGAATAGTGAGAAGGGTGAAGAACCCCACAATTTTTCTCGTTTGCTTGTCAACGTTTCTTCTCTGCGTCTGATTTTGACATGGTATCAGAGCAAGAGGTTTAAGGGACTTCACCCTATTGACCAATATCTTATCACGTTCATTCATAAAGGGGTTTTTTTAATTGTGAAAAATAAGGCCAATATATTGTAGGTATTGGGGGGGAATGTGGGGTTTCAAGGGGTTTATAGGTATTAGGGAGTATAAAAAGGGGTATCTAGTTAAAATAGGGGTTTCTTTTATTGGAAAGATGTATTGTGAGGGGGGTTTTAAAAAAGGATTTTAGGAGGTATTTATCAATATCTAGTGAAATTAGGGGTATTATTTAATATCCCATGAAGGCAGGGCTATGTCACAGGTTCATGACTGAAGACCCCATGATATTGATTCATGAGAAGAGTATGTTGTGCGTTGATTCAAAAATTAGAACTGCCACAATTTTTTGAGTGACTGATCTCCCAACTTAGTTCATTCCATATTTGTCGAGATTGATAATTTAGATGAGCATTAAAATCGTAGGGGATATAAAGACTCATATGTAGGATAAATTAGATTGAAATAGTTATCTTTAGTGACCTCTAAATCTAGTAGAATTTTTATATTTAGCAGTTTAAGCTAACTGGACCGACCCTTTTCTTTAAATCCTTTAAATAAGTCGTGTTATTTTCCCTACCAATGGTCGGTGGACGGGTTAACTGATCATCAATTAACATACTTGCAAAGTCCATCAATCAAACTGAAATTAACTTCAGAAGGTGCATTATATATCCCCAGGCCCGGTGGGCTCATGACTGTAATGTTAGCTAATTTAGTGAGTTTGACAAAGATTTGTTTATCTAGAACAGGAGAATTCCATGGTTCAAATATGTGCAATGGTGGTAGGGTCACTGAAGGGACTTTGCTTCTGAGTTAGGTTCTCCTGTGTAGGTATAATAGATGGGGTGGTGCCTTGTTAGCTCTATTTATCTTAGCAAGTGGGACTGAGTCTTTCCCTATGCACAACTGGAGGTGTCGTCAATTCTGGGCAATGGTGTTTCACTTTGTTCCTAGTAATTTCTAGCTTAAGATATGTGATAACTTGTTAATTTTGAGAGTGGAAGGAGGAAATCTTAACCAACTTCTGGGTTGTAGCCTGGAAACACCAATGGTACATAGCCATGTTGGTCGTTGTCCAAACCATGAGATGACTAAAATTCAACAAGTGCTCAAACACCATGAGATGAATTTATCACAAGGAATAAAGTTGCAATCTCCTAGATTGTAGACCAAGTTCAGGCTCAAGAGTCAAACAAAGATAGAGAAGTTGTTTTCATGATGAAAACCTTGCATCAACAAAGACAAAAAATTGTAGAGTTACAAGTTAAGTGTGTTACTCTCAAACAAATGGTTTCTAGTATTCATACTATGGTATTCCCATGGCCATGTTATCTATTGGTTCCTCGAGTAACAAAGAAGATGAGATAGTTCAACAACAACCAATAAATATAAATATAGAAGTTGTGGATCAAAGTTTAGCCACACATCATTGAAATATGATGAAACACATGGATAGCTAAACATTTCCTTTAATTATGTATTATGTTCTTTAAAGTTTGTTCATTACTAGGTGTTTTCATTAGGATATATACATATAGTAGAATCCAAGAACATCTTTTTGAGAAAATCATGTAAGGATAAACCATTAAAGAGGAGTAATAAACTTATTCATAGCAATTTGTCAATCTCATTGTATATATTTGCTCTTTTTGAGAGAAAAGAGGAGTAATAAACTTATTCATAGCAATTTGTCAATCTCATTGTATATATTTGCTCTTTTTGAGAGAGTCATGTAAGGATAAACCATTAAAGAGGAGTAATAAACTTATTCATAGCAATTTGTCAATCTCATTGTATATATTTGCATATTGAATAGCGTCCATGCAACATTTTTATAATAAAAAAAATATATCTTTGAGATAAAAATAAAATAAAAAATTTTAACCCAAAACTAAATATCTCATTTAATTATTAAATAGGAAAATGAAACATCTATATAAAGTTAAACAAAGTTATATTTAACTCGTTGTTTGTCCTTAATTTGACATAGTTATTTACACGTGCATCCTCAATTTGAAGCAATTATCAACATGAGCACATACTTAATTTGATGCAATGATTGACATTAGTGCATCTTTAATTTTGGCGTTAATTGCGATGCTAAAATTAAGATTAACGTTATTTCTAAAATCGATGTTAAGGTTTTTACGATTTTATGATTCTAAGTTCTCATCATAATTTTAAATGCAACATAAACTATTTGTCATAATTTAATTTATGAAATGGAGAAACTATAATTTATGTTATGTTAAATGCAACATGGACTATTTGTCATTAATCTAATCTATAACATTAATCTAATCTATAAAGTGGAGAAACAATAATTTATGTGTACCAAATTATCGTTATCGTGGTGGGGGTGGCTAAGCATGGTTCCATCATTGAAATTGTCATCGATATCTCCTTGGGTGACATCACAACCCAAAAGAGTGGTCAGATTTGTGTTGTATGTATGACCAAACACCCTCAAAAGTATGTTTAACAATTTCCAACATATCCGTTTTGGCCAACCAAGAAGTATGAATCATGGTTACGCCAAAGCCAACCACATGGCAAGTTAAATGTCAACTCATAAAAATCATTCATTATTATGGCCAACTCATAAAAACCATCCATTATTATGGCCAACATGAAACAGAGATCATGGTTAAGCCAACGATAAGATTATGGTTAAGCCAAACATAAGTGATCACATGGCAAGCTAGATGTTAATATATAAAAATTTATTATTATTATAAATATTAAAAGTTAGATTTGGTTTTGTTGAATTGTTTCAAGTTTTTGGTTATAAATCTAGATTCTTGTTTAAATAGCATTTTTGAATGGATAAATAGATTCAATTTGTTGAAAAATCCTATAACATTTAAATTATATAGATTTTTTTATTCAAATCTACAGATTCAACATTTTCTCTCCAAATTCTGAACAAAGTTAAAAAATAAAAAATAAAAATAAAAATAAAAACAAAAAATAAAACATTTAAACTAAGAAAATAAATTCTAATCACAGTTCTATCATCATTATTATAAATATTTTAAAACCTAGATTCTAGTCAAAGTTCCATCATTATAGTAACCAAAGAGGAGAGCTGGTGAAAAACGTGACGGTGGTTTTATATAGTGAGCGTGAAGTACTGATAGATTAGCTTAATATATAGATTAGGTGAGGACCGCTGAAGAAGGAGGTCTGTCTCATATAACGTGCGCATCCAGATTAACTTTTTTTAATGTTTTTCTGTTAAGTTAATACATATCCATGGGAAATCTAGAAGATGGTAGACCGAGTATAGTTTTGCAAAGTAAAGTAAAGATGAGGGCATTATGAATTTTATATTATAATAAATTACAATTAAATTCTTCAATTTGTGTTTCCAAATCCCAAAGCTGCGGAGAAGCGCCTTTAACAAGATGTTAAAACATCACATTTTCAATTTAAAAGTTTTTATTTATTTTAAATGTATTTTTTCCTATAAACGAAAAGATAATTGTTTACTCATAAGTTTTATGGATTCTAAAATCTCTCTCATATATATTTTGTTAATTGGATCTACTCTTTATAATTGTAGGATAAAGTATTAGTTTGTATTTTTCACTCAGCTTATCATTGTTTTTTAATATTTGTGGGTTTTTTTCAAAGAGAAAAAAGTATTTATATTAGTAAATATAAAGATGTTTTTTATAAAATATCCATATGTTGTTGTCCATAATTATTCCCTTTGACATAATCATATCCCGTTAATATGTATGATGTCCAAAATATAACATCAACTTTTTTTTCAATGCAGTTTAAAAAAAAACATATTCAACTTTTGCAAAAGAAATATTATACAATTGCCATTCTTTCGAAACTCTATGTATGTAGTCATGTTCCCTCAGCATGGTATATCATATCTTCTTAAAGAATTAGTTAGGTTCTCTTACTAAGGAGTTAAGATAGGTTAGAAGGTATTCTTAAGGTATAAGTTAGGAAATATTTTGATAAGAAAGGGATTAGGTCAGGTATCAGATAAAAGTCGGGAGAAGCCACCCAACGCAGCAGGGGGAACTCCCCCTATGACCCCAATATCAATTTATAAGTTAGAAAGGTACATTGCAGAATTGTAGTGCTTGCTTTCACAACCAATCAATTTCTTTATTGAAATATATATAAATATGTTGTGCTTTCAAGTGTTGGAACTTCCCACTTAACATTCAAATTTTTGTCATCTAAGGTTGAAAAGTACTCATATGTAGATTATTTTTATGAGAAAACCAGTCAATAATTATCTTTGAGTCTCCTACCAGTTGTAAACTTTTAATCTTTTTGAAATGAGCAAAGTATAAAATACACCACACTGCTAAAAGTTCACCCCTGGTATTAGTTCCAGAGCCACAATTCATCTTAAGATTGTATGAACCCAATTCTTGACACTTTAATATTGCTCCTGCACCACATTTTGAGCCCTCACATTGTGAGGCTCCATCAAAGAAACCCACTACAAGATTCTCATCTAACATTGGAGGCCTAGCAACCCTATGAGTTTGAAAATTTTGTTTTTTTTTTTGTTTTCACCTAGATCTTGTATAATTTTGTTGCAAACCCTCGCCAAAGAAAGTTTATGTTCTTCAAAAATAATCAAATTCATGTGTTTCCAGATCTCCCAACAAATAAAACAAGGAACCTATTTCCAAAACTCGATCTCCTTTACCCAATTCTGATAACACTCACAAAGGAGTCCTCCTCCCCAATTCCTCTTTAAATTAAGTTCCTTTATGATGGAACTCCATATGTCTTTGGTAAATAGGAAATCAACCATCGGATGATTCAAAGTTTCCTCCTTAATTCCACACAAAACACATCAGCTAGGACCAATCAGACCTCTTTTTGTCAAATTATCCCAAGTAACTATTTTATTTCCAAACATTAACCAACAGAATAATTTAACTTTTAATGCTAACTGCCACTTCCAAAGTTCTATGTACCATTCATTTTGACAACCCTCATTATCATCTTGAATTTGTACTTCATATGCATGCTTTGCATTTACTTGTACTCCTTTGGTATTCCAAGGCCATATTAATGTATCATTTTCTGCATGTAATTCAAATCCAGACCCAACTAAGCCTTTTACATATAAATCTCATTCCTCTTTCTGTTCTCCATCTCAACCAAGAGTCTCTGCAATTTTCCATATTAAAGAGTTTTGGTCCTCAGTTACAAGTAAGTCTATCTCTACTAGAAATTTTATGTCAATTGAATGCAAAATACTTCTTAAATTCTTTGATAATTTAAAGTATGATTATGTCCCAATCATCGGATCCTCTCCTATCCTAATATTACATCCATTTCTCGGCTTCTAAGCAAGCCAATCAGTGATGATAGGTAAGGAGGTCGTCAGTGCTCTCCAGTAGTTTGACATACCAAACCAGTTTTTCCTCCCTTCCCTGAACCACTCAATGACATTTTTCTTTTTCAGATACTTCTTATGTACCACTTCATGCCATAGACTAGGAACCATAAGGCATCTCCACAGACGCTTTGTTGCCAATGATTTTCCAAACCAGAAAATGTATTTTAAACCCCATCCTCCTTTCTTTTTTGGTTTGGCAATTCTTTTCCAGTTTACCAAGTGTATACTTTCTTTTTCTTTTTTCTCAGTCCATATGAAACTGAACATCCTTCTTCTAATTTTATTTAGAGGACTTTTAGGAATCTTTGCCAATGATAGCCAGTAAACATGTATACTTTCTAATATTGATTTTACAAGTGTTACTCTTCCCCCTAAAGTAAGCCATCTATGACTCCAATTCAAGATTATTTTTTCTATTTTTTTATGCAGCCAACTCCAGTCGGCCACAGTATAGCAGTTTGGTTTAATATATAACCCCAAATACTTAAACCCAGCTTCAATTGATTTAACTTCAAAAGATAGTATATCTTTTAACATTGAGAACTCATCCGTTGTCCATCCTGCTTCTAGGAAAAGTGACTTATGTGAACTAAAGGACATCCCCGTCGCATTACAAAACAAATCAAGTGCCTCCTTTAAGACTTGTCATTCTGTGAGAGATTTTCTCCCAAACAACAAGACATCATCCACAAATAGTAAATGAGTAATTATGATTCCCTTTGCAACTAAAACACCTTCAATTTCCCCTTCTTCAACCAGCTTCGAAATGATTCTACTCAATCCTTCCAGAAAAAGTAAAAATAGTAATGGAGATAGGGAGCATCCTTGCCTCAATCCTCTTGTAATTTTGAAAAAGCTGGAAGGGACACCATTTATTAAGACAGAGAAATTTGCATAATTTACACACCCCATTATCCAATCAGTTGCTTCTAGACTCAGGCCAATCTGAAGTAAGACTAACCTTAGAAATCCCCAATCCACCCTATCATAAGCCTTCATCATATCAAGTTTTAGGACCAACATTTTTTTGTTTTTTTTTATATTTAAACTATGCAGGGCTTCCTGTGCCACTCCTATGGCATCTGTAATTTGTCTACCCTCCAAAAATCCAAACTGTTCCTTTGAAATACCCGTTGAAAGAGAGGATTTTCTTCTAGCAACAATAATTTTTGTAATAATCTTGTAAATCAAATTAAAGAGTGAAATTGGTCTAAATCCTTCAAAAGTATTGGGTTTGTCACTTTTAGGGATAAGTGATAGAAAGGTAGCATTCATGGCTCCTGAAGCCTTACCTTTCAGTCTATATTCTTCCACCACAACCAGTAGTTCAGGCCCCTCAATTCAGTACAGTACTTCAGATATTGTAACCGGATCAGCAATTCTAAGACCCTCTTCCTCAGACAAAATCCTAGGATAGGCTCTAATAATTGCCAATTGGTTTGAAATAGAGAGATTCTCCTAAGTTTTAAAGATGTTCAGAAAGTATCCAATGGCTTCCTTTTTTAAATCCTGTTGGCTTGTAATTTTGGAACCATCCTCCTTTTTAATATCCCAGATGGCATTTGATTGTTTTCTATAACTTGTATACACATGAAAAAACTTTGTATTTTTGTCTACTGACGCAAGCCAATTAATCCTACTCTTTTGTCGCCAAGTTTCCTCCTCATGCTTCAAAAGAAACAGTTTTCTTTTTTCTTTCTCTAAGACCAATACTTTTTCTTCATCCTTCTCAAAACCCCCAGGAAATTCAAAATAAAGGATATCTAAGTCTTTTTCGAGTTGAGTTAATTCCTCCTTTTCCAAATATTTTTTATTCCTCTCCCACTCAATGACCAAAGACTAGAGAAATTTTAGTTTTTGTACTAGGGACTCAAATGGGGTAATATTCTTTGTATCCATGAGCCTGTTCCAATTTGATCTCACTAAATTCACAAAATCCAACCAGACAGAATTGAATTTAAAAGAATATATGATATTTTCTTGTTCTTGATCCAATTTCAAAATCACTGGCATGTGATGGGAAATCTTAAAATTAACCACCCAAGACCTGTATCTTAGACCTGACAATGCTAGTTCCTCGTTTATTAAAAACAGTCCAATCTCTTAGCAATATAATCATGTTCACCTCTTCCATTCCTTCAATTTGGGAGAAACTTTCTTGGTTCTACATCGACTAGTCCTTCTTCTTGGAGCATTTGGGTAAAGTATAAAGTCAATGGATCAGATCTAGGATGAGAGCCCCAAACTTCCCTATTTGAAATAGTGAAGTTTAAATCACCTCCCATAATTAAGTTGTGTTCTTTTAGTAATCCATCCAGTTTTATCCTCCCAGAATTCCTGTCTATTTCCATATGGGCCATAGCAGTTTATCAACTTCAAACTTATGTTTAAATCTTTTACAAGTCCTTCCAATAATATCCTTGCAGGAGTCAGAAAAGCATTAAAATCAACTCTCCTTGGATTCCATGCAGATAATAGACCTCTCGATAATCCTATTGAATCCACCCCATAGAATTTCCATGTGGGTAAAAGTTTTGCAAAGATTTCTCTCGCTTTGTGTTCACTAACCATAGTTTCTTAGATAAAATGTATGTCTGGTTTTACCAATTCTAAAAACCGTTTGAGGGCTAAGTACTTGGGAGCACCCCCAACTCCTCTTACATTTAGTGACACCACTATCATTTTTTAACCCTTGTTAGGGATTTCTGAGCTCTAAGCGCCCTTGGTCCTTCCAAGACCTGCAAGCTTGTTGAAACAGTATTCTCCTTCTCCTTTCCTAACTTTCTAGCACTTCTCATCAGGCCTCCAAACACAGCTCCTTTCAAAGTTGAAAGATCACTCAAAAGCCTACAGCCCTTCTTTCTTCACATATTTTTTATCCTTTAACAAAGTCGTAGGAAAGTCGCCTCCCCCTCCCCCTCCCCCAAGTAGAATTGGAGGGGAGTACAATTTAGGACCTCTTTTTATGAGGGGATGAAGGTTACTAAGGAGTCATCAATCACATTTTGTACAGAAGGTTATGTCTAAGTGTGTCCACTATGGTAATCCACAAGGACCTCCGCTTCCACCCTAGAAGTAGAGCCAATCTCAAGACGTGGAGAATTCACTACCAATCGGTCTAGGATAAGACCAGCTCTCCTTTTAACTCTCGAGTCTCTAAAATAGGCTTCAAACACAGAGGAGAATTGCAATCAACGCTTCCACCAGATTTGTTAGTTAAAGGCTCGACACAAGTGGTCTCATCACCAAAGACAGACCCTTATGGAACCCTTCCCATGCTCCCCAAGGAAAATCCTACCTTGCTACGGGTTTCAAGAACCTCATTAAAAACCCCCTCACAAACAGGCTCAAAAAAAACCTTGTTTTCGTCTAAAGACAGATTCGGGGAAACTGGCCCCTTAGGAACAACGAGAGTAGACAACGATAGGGAGTTTTCCAAACATTTTTCACGTAGAAAATTTAAATCACACACAGACAGTGAGGAAAATAGGGTAGGCCTAAGTATTTTTAACTTACCAAATAAAGAGTCGTTATCCAAATCCAATGAAGACGAGGTCCCTTCTACACAATTAATGCCAGTAAAGATCGTTAGCAGTTGTGATTCCATATCCATGTCATAAACTTCTATCAATCCTAAGGGAGAACCTTAGCTATGAACATTTCCTCCTTGGGAAAAAACTTAGCTATGAACATTTCCTCCTTATGCACTTGCTAGCGCCCATTAGCTAAAATAACAAGTTGTCTTATGTTGAGTGAGAGCATACATCTTGTAAAAAACCCTATGAAATCAACAATATTATCAAAATTCAAATATCCAAATCTTTTATGTTAAAAATTACTAAAACTTATATACATTGGTAACCAAACACATCAATGAAAATAAAATTTTAATACTAGATAAATGTTGACCTTTAATTATATGCCTACAAAATATGCACCATTAAACAAAAGGAAGATACATCCCATTGAATTTCAAGGTAAAACAAGATAACATAAAACTTGCATGTTCTCCCTCAACTACAATCAAAAGTGCTCTTATTTTTATGGGATTGATCACTTCATACATTGATTTGTGTATTTCAACGATTTTCCTGTTCAACTTGATGATGAGCTCCCCCAATTTCTCAAATGAAATGTGTTTATGTTTCCACTTTTACTGAGGTGCAAAACATACACACCCTTTCTTCCCAAGCTTCCTTTGATCTTTTCCAACACCCAATTTTACAACGAAGTTGATGAGAATTAATTCTTAATTAAACAATAAACATTTTAGATTAAGAATTGAATGGATATCTCTACCATTTTAGAAAACTCATCATCCATTTTCTGGTGAAAATCCAGCACGACTCTTGCAACTATTCCTTATTTAAAGCTTTTCAACAACAAACATCCAGCACGACTCTTGCAACTATTCCTTATTTAAAGCTTTTCAACAACAAACAGTTATGTGAGACCCGTTCAAAAGAGTGCGGATGCATTAAGTTTGGAAGCTTCAAAAATTCAAAGCTGAACTGAGGTCATCTGCCGTGTTAAGAACATCACATGGAAGTTCCCCTCCTAAAAAAATATAAAAACAAAAACAACGACTTCTTTCGACCCGACCGTTAAGCTTAAGAAAAGTAATACCCAGTCTACCAGGTTCCAGATATTCCATGGGTATGCATTATCTTAACAAAAATAAAATTGTATACTCTGGACGCGCAGAAACAGACACGCTATCCTCACCTAAAGCTCGGCTTTAAATAATCATGTATATCTGTTTATTACTTTTAATTATTAATTTATGTAATGTGCCATGGCTTCAAAGTCACGATATCAAATGAGCGTGAGTATCATTAAATTTTTTTAATGGAAAATGTTGAATACTGTTCCGTGGAAAATAATTTTTTTAACTCTTCAGAGATTTCTTCACAGTTTGTGAATGATATTAAGAGTAAATGTGTTGAAAGATAGATTTATGTTTTGGTTTTTTTGGAATTTGGAGATAGAAATTTCGATGAAATGATAATTTTATGTTATTTAAATTGTATTTGTTGAAAAATCATGAAATATTAAGATTATACAAATTTAACCACTTAAATTTGCAAATCCAACACTTTTTTCATGAAATTTAACAAAATTAAACAACAAAAAAATCTCCAGTAAATTAACGTTTTGATTCTTTATTCAACTTTATTAAATAACCATCACAAATACCTTCCTCAGCTGCTATCCTCGTTTGGATGATAGCGGCTGAAGTTTTCACCACTTTTTCATCAGATTTAACAAAATTAAACAAACAAACAAAAATACCAACGTTAAGTAAATTAACGTTTTGATTCTTTATTCAACGTTATCAAATGACCATCACAAATCGAATTGACCTTCCTCAGTTGCTGCTATCCTCGTTTGGATGATAGCAGCTGAAGTTTTCAACACGCTATTCTAGTATCCAACACCGTTATATAAGACGACTCTCCCCCTCTCCTTCTCTAATCTCATCTCCATTTAGGTTTTCTGAGGTACTAGAAGTCGTCCTGTCCGTTTCATTGTGATCAAATTCAATTCCAATTCTGTAAGATGTCTCATCACCACCACCACAAACATGAGCATGGGCACCACCATAGCGGACACCATCAGAACGAAGAGGAAATCAGAAGGCCGGAAATTGTTTACTATGGTCAACCGGCGAACCAGAGAACAGATCAGTATTACTATGGTGAACCCGCGAACCAGAGAACAGATCAGTATTACTATGGTGAACCAGCGAACCAGAGAACAGATCAGTATGCTGTAGAGTACGAGAGGACCATGAAGGAGCAGAAACATCATAAACAGATGGAGCATGTAGGGGAAATAGGAGCAGTCGCTGCAGGAGCGTTTGGAATGGTAAGATATATTTTGAGCCCTTAGTCTCAATTTTCAACCCATATATAGACTTGAATGTATTTTGATATACAATAGCTAATCTTAGACTGGAGATCTATTTGAAAAAAGACAATACACAGGGGTCACAGATGCATAGACAATACACGGAACATTTTAAATTCAATAGGATTTGAACCTGTTATCTAAGGTTTTCATGGAGGGATGGATCAACCCATTAGACTCAAATGAAATGAGTACTAATGAGTAATTTTATGTGTATGCAGTACGAGATGTACGAAGCAAAGAAGGATCCAGAGAACGCTCAGAAGCATATGATTGAGGCCGGGATTGCAACAGCAGCTGCAGTGGGAGCAACGGGGTTCGCCTTCTACGAGCATCAGCAGACGAAGGAAGGTCATGGCGAAAAACATCACCATCACCACCAGTAGCAACCCACTACCACTCAGTTCAATGCATTTATAATCATTTCCTTCTTTATTTAACGAAGTTACTCATGTACTCACTGATTTCAGTTTCCTTCGTTGTGGTGTTGTCAGTCTGTACTCTTCCATCTTTTCCTCTCGCTGTGTTTTGTCATAGGTGTCTTTCAGATCCATAAGATCGAATCGGTTTGTTTTGTGAGGCGAAGAAAGTTTTTATTGCGAATAATCAATCATATTGTGTAACTATTGGTATTATTGATTGTTAATCATGATTGTTTAAAACAACGTGGATTCACCCGATTAAGTAGTGATTATGCAAAATTTTGGAAATTATGAAAGAGCTCGTTGGAATTATGAATCATCTAATTTATTGGTTCAGAGTATTCATTGTTCCAACTTAGTCTGTTAGGTATAATGGGCTTACATTATATACTGCTGGAAAGCAAGCAGTTTTAAGAGGTCTTCCCATTTCAAAAAAAAATCTAACGCTAAAACTGTAACTTCCTATTGAAATCTGAACATATAACCCTTAACCGATTTCTAAGATGGCGTTGTTTAATTGTTTTATATGTTTTAGTTTTTTTAGTTAGAATAGATTACATAAATCTGTATGAAATCATAATTTTCTGTTATTTAAATTACAATTTTGAAGGCATAAATAGATTCAACCTATAGATTCAACCTCATGAAAAATCTTTAAAAACATTAGAATTATACAAAATTAATCATTTAAATTAAATCTGCATATCCAACAATTTCTCACTCAATTTTAAAAAAAAAATAAACAAAGAAAAAAAAATATTAAAAATTGAAGACTTCTATTAAAATTGGAAACATTCATTTAGCCAATGGCAGTGTTGTTCTTCTTATAGGTTGGGTGAATACAAAAGGAGGAGAGTAAAATATATCTAATTTGTTCACCCATCTTTTATTTTTTAATATTAAACTATACTATTAATACTCACTGCTGAATATACCTCTTGGTGTATTGGTTTTCGTGCCAACACCTCCCTCTGTGAAAGTCATAAATGCCCCTATTTGGGGAACCAAATAAAGAGGAAAGTAACAAATGTGTCATTAAAAACCCAACTGAGCTAGGATAGGGAGGCTACCCTTGCAACGCACAAGATAAGTGGGGATGATGCCACGAAGAAAAGAATCAAGAATTAGTGTGTGATTGATTTGGAGTAAGTCGTTGGATGGCAAAGAGAATTGAATCTTGTTCTTTCCACACCTCAAAAGTAAGTATGTGGATCTCAAAAAGCTGCACAATTGTCATAGGTGCGCAACTAAGGAGAGCAGCCATTTAATTGGTTTACTATGTTGTACCATGTTGTAAGAATTTGATGACATCATTGTATATAAACTACCTATTTAAGGTGGTGGTCATCTTAGATCTTGGATTGAAAATGGATCAAGAAGAAAGGTCACTGCTTTGTAGTACTACTTCTTGTCAAATCAATAATGACGTCAATGCTAGACTAAGGCATAGAAGGCATTGGCATATGAACTAAACTTACTAAAGTGTGGCGAAAATAACCCTTCAAAATGAGATGGAACAAGGTGGCCTCTCTGTTTGAGTATGCCCCCATTAGCTGAAGGAGAAGCCTCATGATTTATCTCAAAGGGCTATAGAAAGGTAGGAAGATGAAAGAATCGTGTGGAACATAGGAGATCTTGTATGTCATGGAATGTAGCTGATTTTTTTGGAGCCCACTCAAAGAGCCTAAAATGTAATTTGTGATAAAAATGGATGCTTTGAAGAAAACGCTTAAGCTTTGTTTCCGAATGAGGTGAAGGGCAATCCAAGAGTGCCTTGACCTTATGAGGGTTGGGTTGAATAGCCTTGGATGAAATTAAAAATCTCGGAGAAGAAACAAATTGTTGATCAAACACTAACTTCATGTGCTTTCCTTGAAGCTTGTTGGTATGCAAAATATCAAGAACTTGGTGTAGATGGAGGAGAAGGTCCGCCCATGTCTT
>SNQJ01S0113685.1:0-20747 GCA_010110895.2 Picea sitchensis
ATTATTTAATTTACAAGTCAAAATAATATACACTTTGTTCTGAAAATGAAATCATATACAATGAAAGAGTTTATATATTTAAAATTGAAACAAATCCTAGTTTAGAAGTCAAAATAATATATAATCTATTCTGAAAATAAGATTAGAAGTAATTAAATCCATGCTAACTTATATGTCTAATATTCAAATATAATCCATTTCCAAGTTCGAGGGAAAGAAAGATAACTTAGTTAATTTTTGGTTTTCAACTACACTTGCTCTTACAAGCCACCAAGAAACTCATATTGATATGAGTTTCATTGTAAAAATCAATAGCAAAGGTATAAACAAAAGACACATTTAGTCATATAAACCATATGGATAACACCATAGAAGATACAAAATTAGGTCAAATTGATTATGACCACTTTAATCGGCCTCCTAATTTAATCAACAAATTTAAGTTATGGTAATCAATGTTGCATATCCATATTCAATATGAACACTTATGATACTTAATGGAATAGATATAGAAATATATTTTTCATTTATGTGTTCCTTCAAGAAAACTAAGAGCCTCATAATTACACATTTAGAGAATTCATAGGAACTATATAAGTGTTTTTCTACATGTGCTTCAACATAAAGCAAGTAGTTGGATGCCATTTCTTTTACATGTAGTAGTGCTCATTTAAGATTTCAGTGACGAAAACAATTATCCACTTTATTAATATAGTGTATTAAGATAACTTTGTATGCTTGCATGATTATGTTGATGTTGATGCTAGCAAACCTTGGTACCTAGGGACCAAATAAATAGGTGAAAGATGGCCATGGCCAATGTAATTTATTTTACGAAAAATCCTTGCAACCTACTCAAATAGAAAAATGGAAGCATAGATAATGTCATTAACAAGCATATTAAAGACTTAATGCACCCCTATAATATTTCTATGGATAGTTCGCACTAGGAGGTGAATTAAAAAAAAGTTAACTACCTAAAAGTTCATAAACTTAGACAACCGCACTCAAATCCGTTATAGGCAATTTTGTTAATACCGAGGATAAAAGGAAGTTTTCCTTATATGAAATGGGATCTCTAGGATGTCCATAAACAAGATTGGATATAGTGGAAGTATATAGTAGGGAGTGGAAATTAATTAGAGTCACAATCCATCTTTTTTTTAACAGTGAATTATTTCCTAAATAAGAGAAGACTAAGATTGGACTTGTTCCCCCTCTCTCTCAAAAACAATTCTGTAAGAATTGGAGCTATTGGAAATGAATCTAGAGGGATCCGATATCAATATACAAGGCAAGATATTTGTATGAGAAGATGATACCCAAAACTTCTATTGAAAATATTATTAACAGAAAGTAGAATCTCAAAGGTGACAAGCATAAATGGGACAAAAGAGAAAACTATTTGGGATGCATGGTTTCCTTTAAAATGAGGCTTCTTACCTGGTTTATTCTACATGTGGAGCTTTGAACCAAATAGGAATAGCTTACAGAAATTGCAATAATTGCAAGAATAACAAATTTGTCCACCAACCTTATTTGAGGTGTTGGTTCACTAAGGCGGTATGGACTTCAATAAAAATATGTTTACAAGTATGTCACAATAGTACTAACAGGAAGTTTGTATTGTGGATCCTTGTTGCTACTACAAATCTATCTAAAATGTATGATAGGTAATTAGGATAGTCACTCCCCCCTTCTTATAGCACAAGGGATGTGTCAAAATATTTAAAGGTTTTCCTAATGAAGAGATGACTAAAATTAATAGATTCTTGATTTTGGATTCTATAGATATTTTCTTGATTTTGGATTCTATAGATATTCGAATCTTAGTTTTTGTTAGATATATTGGACCTTTTATTATTTCATGTATAGTTAGTGGGGAGAATACTTCAATGAACATAATGATGGCTTAGTAGGTACTACCACTCATTTGTACTTCCGTAACAGAAGAATCAGTCTTATTTTCCAAAAGAAGGAAAAAAAAAATGAAATTTTCCCCAACAGAAAGCAGTGCACACACTACTTTAAGAAATTAGTGATGTTACTCATAAAATTAATTTTATGTAGAATAAATACCCAAGTAGATTTGCATGACCATAATAACTATCTACCACCAATAAATGACACTTGTAAGCCTAGGATGTTGTCTAAAGCCCCTTCAAAAACAAATTTAAGTAATTTGCATTTGAAAAATACACTTATTAAATAAGCATTACCTTTGAGTACAAGTTATGATTTGAACTAGGATTGGATCCGCCCAACCCTAGAAAGATATATTCCATTAGTTCAAGTTAAGTTCCAAAAATGTTACAACTATCCTTAATTGAACATATAGTTAGGTTGTTGACAAGATTTCCAAACCAACTTATCTAATACAAGTTGAATACATAAGAAGCATATGCAAAGGGGTTGAAAATATTCTATGTGATTCAAAAATGCATGATATGGGTACCTCAAAAATTTGGAGTAAAATATTCTACAATGAGTCCAAGGTTAATCCAATATATGATAAATTACTTCTAGTGGCATTCCATCATTCTCATGTTCAATATCCTAAATTAGATACTAACTTATGACTCAATTTCCTTCCCTTGTTCTAGCAATGGCACATTATAGCCCCTCTTTTCAATACAAAATTTTACCTAATCCTAGCAAGTTTAAATATTGTGACTTATAACTTAAATGAAATGGAACACTCAAACTAAATTACACCTATTTAATGGTACCAAAATTAGAAATAATATAATATGAATGTAAAATGTATGTAACATTACGCTATGTTATGTACAAGTGTGATCCGGATTTATGAGAACGAGATGAATAACATATTGAACACAAAGATACAGACATAAACAACATATATCTAGTAACAACTAGTATTGAATAAATAAAATAGGTTGGAACCGTGAAAACTCAGCAGAACTAAAAACAACTTGCTCGGATGGTAGCATTCTGCAGAGATGTGGTCATATGCATCTCGTCTCGGCGAATGATTAAAATGATGCTCCAAAGGCATTTTAACATTACCGTGAATTCCAAAACCCTATACATCCAAAACCTAACCCTGTGAGATGAAACAACAAACGTTATTATGTATTCAATGGTGTCAGAACCTCTGAACTTCTTGGGGTCGAATCTTCAACACGACTCGCTTTTAGGTGCATGATATTCATTGGAAAGGTATTTCGAGAACTACACATATGCTGTCAAACTCTAACTTTCTCCTTTACAATTTGACTCAGGAGTTAAAACATTTTGTTGAAATACAAAATGGCCCCAAGTACACAACATGTACCAACATGAAAATTCCAAGTCGGGCTGGATTAGTGGAACCACCATTCATCTAGAAGATGTGTAGGGATTCATATATCCTCGGAAGTGTAGAACCCACAATGACAAAGAAGTACAAAAAGAACATGTTGAACTAGAAACAAACAAGAGGATCCAGTTGAATAGGTGGGGCCACCAAGATCTTCTTGGATCAATCTCCCCCCCTTAGAAGCAATGGTATCCATTGTGTTCATTTCCCCATCATTTGAGGAAAATTTTGTTGAATTTTGGCCCTAGGTGAGCCACTCTCATTGGTGGAGGAGTTTCCCCGCCTTTACAACCCGATAAAGTTGCATCCTCACAAGCGAGGCTCGACCTATGTGTCCACCATGATTATGGATTTGTCTTACCGCGTCAGCTTCGATGGTTTCACTGTTTTCTAGAGACCTGAGGGTGTTCCGTCAATGGTGGCGGCCAAAGAGTCCACATTGAACATTGGGTGCAAGCCAAGAAAGGGTGGCGCGATCTCGCAAGAATTGCTACCCACATCCTTGGTGATAGCGCGCCCATAGTGAAGTGGGAGGAGCTTCCGATGGGGACCTATAGGGTGCTCTTTATCCGTAACTGCACCTTTGTATCCCACCTGAAACTTGTGGGGTGTCCGGTGTTGATCATGGCATTGCATGTACTTAGCATTGACTGCATGAAAATATCATGGACATGTTGGTGAATGTACTGAATCCGCTCAATGAATCTGGTGGCTTTTTTTGGCCTCAGACTGGACATGGGGAGATTATGCCCATGTGGTTGTAAGAGGTAGTGTAATATCAATGGGACCCAAGGGTTTGAATCCTGGCCCCACTTGAAATGGGATATGGTTGGTTGAGCTATGTAGGGATTTGTTGTAGATATGTTGGACATAATAAAGACTCTCATCCCATGTACATGTATGCTTAGAATTGTACATGCGTAGGTTGTGCATAATCATCTGATTGATTACCTATGTTTGGCCATCAGTTTTGTGGTGGAAGGCAGTGGATTTAGTTATATTGGTGTCCAATAGTGACCGAGACTCAACCAAAATGTGCGTTGAGGGAACTCCTGTCTCGACCGAGATGTTATGTGGTATCCTTAAAATGGACCTTAATAATCGCTCAAAGAAGAGCTTGGCGATATGTCGTTGTGATACTCTTTCTTGCACGCTAGGATAATGGTCATCTTGAAAGTCTCCATCAACCACCAAAATACACAACGTACGGTGAATGTGGACATACAGGTACATTGAATGGTCGATGGATTCCCAAGGATTTTGGGGAGTAGGAAGAGGGGTGTATAAGCCTTGCTTCTTGATGGTTGGTTTGGACATGAAAAAAAGACCCTTTCATGCAAGATCTTATATACTTGTTGATCTCTTGTCGGGTTTTGGCTTAATGTAATATTTTTTGGTCGACCACAACTTGTTTCCAAAAAATGCCATCTGACTGAAGTGAACCTCCCAAATCAGTTTTGCACACTCTCTTGTGGGAAAAAATAGGTATCCCAGATGGCATAACAAATTCATCCTAGATGTGAAAAACGGGTGATATTCATGCTTGTACCCAAGAGCTCATAGGTGGTGATGAAGTTCAAATCTTGCTGATAAAATTGGGGCAACTCAGATTCCTTATTCCCACAAGAATGGAGCATTGTGGTGAGTGAAACAAATCCGAGGGCTTACTCAAGAAGTGGTTCGACACCATTTGTGCTCCTCATGAGCAATTTGATGCTGAGATGGAACTATTGTAACTATGTGGACCACTTTCATTTGGAAACAATCGCTAATTTCCCCTTTGTCTGTATGAACCGCAAAGGCTTGTGATCAATGTGGATGATTATGTCCTTCCCAAGAATGTAATGTTTTCGCTTGACTACATGCTTGCACAATCAATACATTTCCTTTTCATAGGTAGGGTATTTATGGATAGTATCTGAGAGTCTCTCACTATTGTATTCTACTATATGATTGTGTTGAGTGGTATTCAGCCTACATCATAGCCTGAGGCATCACCGAATCTCAAATCCAAGTTGTTGTAGATTGGGTAATGAGAGTAATCGAGCTAAGCACAAATGTTTCAGATCAAACATTTGTTTTCTGTGCCGCCTACATGCAATCCTTTTTTTCCTTACCACCACCTTTAGTTACTTGGCTAAGGGCCCATGCGAGATGAGAGAATCCTTTAATAATGAACTCCCTTCTGCAGCTTGGGCAAGTCCCAAGAAGCTCAATCTCTGCTAGTGTGGTCGAGATGACCAACATGAATAAATTGGATCTTTAGTTGGATATATATACCCCCGCTCTCATAAAAAAATGTATCCCAAATATTTGGACCTTGTGCATGCCAAATGAGCATTTTTCCGAGTTGGCATATAGTTTGTGTCACAGAGTTCCAAAAACCTATTGAATATGTTGCATGTGATCCTCCCAATTTTTTTTGAAGAAGAGGATGTCATCCAGGACATACTACACCATGCAAGAGCTGGTGAATGGTCTCAATACATCATCCATCAATCTCATGAAATTCATCGGTGCATTTGTTAAGCCAAAGGGCATGACCAATCATTCTAAGAGACCTCTTTTAGATTTGAAAGTTGTCTTCCGTACATCATTTGGTTCGATGGGATCCTAGTGGTAGCTAGACTTTAGGTCAATCTTGTTGAAGAGAAGAAGAAGACAATTTGGCAAAGGCTTCAAGACCTTGGTGGGTGAGGACAAGATTTCTATTTACTCTTCCACGATCCCATCAAATTGCTTCTGTTGCAAAGAGATTCTCTGTGTAGAGGTCACTTAATGTGGCGCCACCTCCTTCTTACTATGAGCATGGATCACAAAGAAGACAAACTTCCCGGGTTTGAGAGATGACCTTACTCCGTTGCTTAGGATAGATTAAAGAAATAGTGGTAGGAGACGACACTCTGGTATCTTGTATAATTGTCTTCCCAAAGTATAATAACACTTTGGGGTCTAGAATTCATACAAAGCATGTTGCTCTAATAAATATGGCTGGCCTAAAAGAACATCATCACAAACTTCAAGGGGACTGTCTACTATGGCCACCTTCTCTTTGAAGGGATTGATGTTGTAGGGACCGACATTGTTGGTCAATACGTAAATATCATCCTCGGCTAAGCCAACCACCATGTAGGGTTCTCGGTGCGACATTATCGCCTAGTCGCTTTGATGACCTCTCAAGTTGAAATTATATGAGGTTCTTCTGGATACCTTTTTCAATGATGAAGTGCAATGGAGTCCCCTTTACCCATTTGTGAGTGAAAGAGACTCCCTTCCTCCGATTCTTCCTGCTCCTCTACAGAGGCTGGGTGAAGACAAGGGTAATCGGTTCGGCATCACGATCTTCTTCCCACTTTTCCTGGATTTTATCTCGATCACACTACCTCTTACTCTAAGCTTTCAGCTCCGCATTAACTTCTGACTTCTTTGAGCAACAGCCTCAGGCAGCTAAGGGATTTTATAGTACTCCAATAACTAATTTTCATGTCCCTTAACTTCTCATTACCCTTCTTGAGCTATGGCTTGGACTCTCGAGAGCCGGGCCATATTTTCTTTGTGGTCCTTTGTTCTGGGGGTTGGGGCCTTCTTTTCCCCGCCTAACTCTGTGGAGGGGAATTTGAAAATCCAAAATCTCACCTCTTCAACTAAATGATGCTCTCCATCTTTAAAACATATCTATAAGCCAAGACTTAATGATGAGAGATGTCCGTGAAAATCCATTGCTTTGGATGTATTTATGCAAAAAGACATGGTATTTGAGCACTAGATGTCATTTAGAGTCTTGATACCCAGCTTGGTGTCCAGAGTATGGAAAATATTGGTGAAATCTAATTTTGTCTCGTCCCTTTCTTGACGCTAAAGATGGTCCATCTTGTGTAATCGTCCTCGTAGCTTCCAACATGTGGTAGTATATTCTTTAATGGCATCCCCAAGGAATCTCGTAGCGGACCTGCATTGTATATTCTTCTATGGCCCTCTGTTCGTAGTAATTATCCCACTAGTCCTTAACATGGGGAAGGGACCTTAAGGAGTGCAAAGTAATATTTTCCCCATCGAAAAAATTCTGGAACATAAAATACCCTTCAAAGATATTCAACCATTTATCTACAACATTAGTCCTTCAAATAATGGAATATTAAAAATTTACTTGTACCTTAAAGGGGTTACTGCGTATCGCTACGAAGATGTGTCTCCGTGGGAAGCTATCTAAGGATATGCAAAGTCAGCCCATCATCTAGATCTTTGTCGCCCAAGGGATTCCTCGAAAGCAATATTTTAAAGGGATCTCATGCTCCATCATCTTTATTCTCATCTCCCATGAGTTGTGGATGGGTTTGATGCTTAATCGGACATTGTAGTTGTCAGTTGGTTCGGAGTCCTGTTTTATTGTACCCAGATCATTTTGGGGACATGCACAAAGAAAACAAAATGAAGAGCAGACCACTCTAATATCAATCGGATCCAAATTTATGAGCGTAATGAAATGAATAATAGATTGAATACCATAACACGTAGATACGGTAGAACAAAAAATAGATATCCACTAACAATAAATTCTAATGAATAAATAAAATAGGTTGAAACTCAGAAACTACGTAATCCAAACAACTTACTCGAATGGTGTAGCTAATTTGGTGAAGAGATGTGGTTGTTAATGCAGACCGTAACACCCATGCATGATGTTAAACTATTAATCTTCCATTAAACATACACAATAAAAATTTTGCTTTAACATACTCTCATTTCATTTTCACAATTATTCTACATTTGCTCAATGATAAATCTTAATAACATGATGAAATATAGTAGGCTAACTTTAAGATTTAAGAACTTAAACATACTCAAACATCAATAACAAATATCAATCAAAAATACCTCCTCCTTAGCTTGTCGTGTTCTCACCTTGTACTGGTAGTCCTGGCGCCTAGTACCTTTTCCGGCCAGTTCGTGAGTGAAACAATGGAATACTCCCAACCAACTAGGATCCTAAATGGCTTCCTAGCTCCAAGAAACCTTTCGGGTTTCTCTTGGCCCCTCCGCGTCTGCGGACCCCAAGAACAGCAAAGCACAAATGCTCAAAGGAAAACTATCACAAGAATCATCTCTTCCTAAAATGTCAGCTAAACCTCTCATCCTGCCTCAACCTCTCCATCTTCTCCTATTTATCAAGTTTTCACACACACTTCCCCAAGTCTCCCTCAACCACCTCTATCATTATCCATCCACCTCCTTTATCTAGATACATTTGGGAAAATATTAAAATAAAACTAAATATAAACACTTGTATTAAACAACAATAAATAAAATAAAAAGTCTTTTCCTCATGCTAGATAAACAGTTATTTGATTCATTTTCTCCAAAAATGTACATAACACTCCACCATTCTCATTTAATTCATCACACCCACCCATTTATCAAAGTCAAGAAGTATTTAATGCTTCTAGATATTTGTATGCAATATAATTTACATATTCAATAAACATCTAGCACTAAATAGTTAATAACTTCTACTTTAATAATTAATACATTAATTACTTTATACTAGTGTACATGGGTAGAATATGATACTAGCTGACACATATCTCATGCATGTACCAATGATAAACAAATCATTGCTCTGTAGCATAGTTCCCATGATCACCAAGACATGTATTACAACATATCAAGTAATGCATCGCTTAATAATCTCTAACTAACTAAAATTTATACTTAATTCATCAATAACTCATCACGCTAATTTAAAATACCATTAGGAAATCAAAGAGGGTTTTAAACATGGTAAACAAAGTGAGTAAACAATAGTGGCATCTTTAACTCCCCAATCGCTGTTCTCAACTAACATCAAGCATCCTTCCTTCCTAACCTACCGCCATCTTCCATCCTATCCTTCTCCTGCTAGATTATCTTGGAGCGTCATCTATACCGACCTAACTCCAAATAGAACCAGAATGGAAGTGTCGCTATCTCTCACTAAGCTTCCTAGTGTGCAACCGACACCTGTCACATCGCCCTGGGGAGTTGCAACCACATCGCCCCTCCTGTGACTTCAGGTTTTTGAGGATACATTGTGGGAAATGCTCCACCCCTCCTAATAGAACTAGGGCTAACACCCCATATCGAAAGTTTACACCAAGGTAACCTGTTCTTGGAGTCGTGCCATCAAACATCCACTCTGGGTAGTTTGTGCATCCTGTCAAAACCACGTTTACCATAGATCATAGTAATATTTCTAATCATAAATCAAATAGTAAGTACAACTATAGCACACACAGTCCCTACATGTTCATATGACATCCCAAGCACCTCATTGTTATAGTCATTTGGCTTATCACATAGCTCATCATCCTGAGGTTAGTTCACCATCAACACATATTGATGTAGATACATCACAAATTTATATAAGAATCCATATTTGAACATGAAAATTAAAATGTGGAATTTCGATACGTGGTATATCAGTTCAAGTTATGTTGTGAATTAAGAAATGTATTCCTATTTACATCATGCATTGCATCTATTATACATTCACAACATAACTTGAATTGGTATACATGTACCGAACTTACTCATTTTAATTTTCATGTTCAAATAATCAAATAACTATCTTTGTCATGAGCATATATCATATAACATACAAATAGGTCTAGAGGTACACATCTCAATGTCTAACCAAGTCTAACTGACTCCAACAATGCTAAACTTTGAATTATTAAGATTAGCAAACAATAATGTTCTAACTACCCAAGGTCAAAATATGGGGCATTACAATCTGTCTGAGGAGAATAATTACAATGAGGCTCTAGAGCCCTTTTTAACATTACTCATGAATGCCAAAACCCTAGACATCTAAAAACCTAACCCTAGGAGATAAAACGTCAAAATGTATGTGGGTCCTCATGGGTGAGTTGGTACCTCAACTTCTCGGGGTCGTAACTTTTGCATATGACCTCTGTTTTAATTTTGTAATAGCTCGTTGGAAAGGTCTTTTTGAGAGCTACATATTACGCTATCAATTTTTTTACTTTGTTTACAATTTGAAAACATTGTTTAGGGCCTCAAAACAACCCTGAAAATACAAAAAGATGTACTTACATGAAAACTTCCAAAATAAGCCACTTGAATTAGGTGGGCAGCCACCAATATCCACTTGAAAGATGTGTAGGGCTTCCCCACAATTACAATGAAGTACACAAGAACGTGTTGAACTAAAAACTCTGAAGAGGAGCTAGTTGGAATAGGTGGGTGGCCACCAATATCCACTTGGATCAAAGTGATTCATTAAAGAGATTGTAACAAGAGGTATGGAGTGAAACCCCACAACTATCAACTCTTAACGGTGTGAAAAGCATAGTAGATGTTACAAGAGGAGAATTTCTACTTTATAAAGTTCTTGTTACCACACAATGAAGTCACGAAGATAAGTGGAACATGGAAGATGTCACCACTATCACCTATGCAACAACGTCCCTCTCTTTAGTGAAGGAATTGTGTATCCAATACAATGAAGGCTTTTCCATTAACTATCAAATCTAGGCAGGAGAGTGACTATTAAGACTACCACCAAGATAAATAAAATGGAAAAGAAGTAGCTAGTTAAAACAAATTCCAAGTTAAAACAAATTCCATATTTGGAATGAAGAGGGTTCAAACCTAGAGGTGAGATACACCCAAGAAAAACATTTTAATATTGTTTCCAATCGAGAAATAATTTTCCATTTCCATATGTTGTTGTTGCTCATAGCGAATATCGTAAATACATTGTTGTTGCTCATAGCGAATATCGTAAATACATTGTTGTTGCTCATACTAAATAACAATTTTTTCTCGTTGGAATTTGATGCTTTTATAAGTTAAATTTTACGAACTTAAAACTTCGATCTGTAAAATTTAAGCTACTTCTGAAATTTAACCAAATTCAAATTATTTATTTTTACCTAAAAACAGAATCTGTTTATTACAAGCTTAACCTATTTGTATACTTTGCCTCTGGCGCAAGTTTTCAGATGATTATTAATAGTAATAATAATGAACTTCAACGTCATAAAATGATTCATGTACATTTCCAAAATGTAACTTTCGTGCCCTTAGCTGTATTGGTAGACATCAGCCCAGGTTTTGTGTCAACAATCCACATCAGCGGAACTTATTTAGTGTTATATATATCGTCGGAATTAAATACGCCTCTCAGTAGTAATTGCGAAGTTTCCTGCCGTTAGTAGACCTAGCCCATTCCATTGTGTCGGTGTTGCATGATACATTGGACTGATATGCCATTGTCGTCCGTGTTGCATGATACATTGGACTGTAATTATCCATTTATTGAAATAAGAATTAGTGGTAGAATGCTCTAATTATGATGTGAAAGCACTAGAGTAGTCAGAAGGAAGGCTTGAGAATCCCCTCCATGTATAATTGTATCTAATCTATACCCAAAAGAGGCTATTGAAGCTTATTTTCTGTTTTTCTGGATTTTATTTGTTATCTTTCTTAAGTAGAAAAGTTGAGAGCTACAAGAACACTTTGTAAATGTTTTGCTAAAGGAATATAATAGAGGAGATTTGCTTCAAATGTCTAAGTTTTGCTTATTTCTGAGTTAATTTGGGTAATGTTATATTATCTAGGAATATAATAGAGGAGATTTGCTTCAAATGTCTAAGTTTTTCTTATCTCTCAGTTAATTTGGGTAATGTTATGTTATCTTGTTTTTCTGTGTTTTATATAAATATAATAGAGGAGATTTGCTTCAAATGTCTAAGTTTTGCTTATTTCTGAGTTAATATGGGTAATGTTATGTTATCTTGTTTTTTTGTGTTTTATATTCCTGTATGTATTTCATTGTTGAATGAATGAACGTTTGATATTCTATAAGTTTCAAATGTTTATCTTCTGAAAACCCTAGTGCAAAGAGTGCACAGTGCCACACAAGGAGTGTGAAGGTAGAGTCGTTTTAGACTCATTTGATCTGGGGAGATAGCGTGAAACTTCAAAGAGTGAGTGCAAGGACTGCACACATACTCAATGGAGTATAAAACCTTGAGGACACTCGTGCAAGGTGTGCATAGGGCCAACACTTAGTCAAGTGTTGAAATATTCTCAAGGAGGATGAGTGCAAGGAGTGCACAGGAAGATTTTCAAAAAATATTCAAGCCTTAAGTTTTCGAGTAACACAAGTAGTACGTCGGAGGTTCGAATCACTTAGAGTGATAAAGCTCATGTGAAATAGTGGGAAAATATCCATAGATGAAGGATTCACTTTGTTTAGAGGATGAACGGACGGGATCCATTCGGGAGGAACCAAAGTCTTTTGCAACCATTGGATTTGGAGAAGAAGCGCAAGTTTTAACCCTTGAAGTTCTTCAAACTTCACAAGGTTAGCGATCTCTATATATTGGGTGTAAAGGATGTAGATTTCCCGAAGTCCAGAATCGATCTGGACCGTTAGTGGTCGAGGGACATGTGTCTGTAGATCAATGGTTATCGAGAAGTATGACTATCCGACGAAACCAAGTGTGGTTGCAGGAGCATGCAAGTTTCCCAAAGATACGAAGGCCTGATCATTGGCATCAAAGCCATGTGTTAGCAGATTTCTGGTGGTTCGGAAGTCTGATAGTCCGGGGAAATGAAGGTGTAAAGATTTTTGAGTCGAGAACTCCTGAAGGTCAGAAGGAAGGAGTAGATCTCGATCGTCGGTTGAGAGGGACACGTGGATAGCAGATCCAGCCTTCGCCAATTCAGCGTTCAGTGATTTTGGGGTGTGGTATTGCAGAGACCCCCAAATTCTAGATCAAACCCAAGGCATTCAAACACAGACCGTGGATCGTGACTCCTTGCCACTTCAGAGTTTGATGATCCGGGGATTTTTGTGTGTTAACCTCTCGGAATTCCAAAAGACCGGAGTCCCGAAAACCCCCATGTATCATAGATTCCCGATGCATGATGAGGACCATCAATCCCTTCCTTCGTTCTGTTTTCCATGAGTTCGGCATTCGAGACAAACCTTGAGTGTTGTTGTTGGAACTCCCGAAGCTCGGAGCTCCAAAGTCCCAAAATTTTTCCACCTGTTAAAAGTTATCCCATGGTTTTGGCCCAAGGCCACATAGAAGATTGTGTTGGAGTGTTAAGACCCTCACAAACTTTATTTTATACATGGGAAAAAGATAAAAGGCCTATGGAGAATCATTTTGAGGGCTCAACATGGGCTTGAGAGATAATTTAGCTGCTTAGTATAAACGATCGGGAGGTCGTGTGAACCCCTATGAGTGGTGGGAGTTTGCATCAAATGGTATTAGAGCCCGAATTAAGCTCTATGTGAAAGAAATCTTAGAACCATGCCATCAAGAAGATAGAGAGAGACCAATGGTCCATGCATCCATGGGACAGGAAATGAGACAACTTTGTGCAAGGTTTGATGCTATGGAGACAACACAAAGAAGAGCACCTATTGTTGGTGACGTCAGTGAATCTGAAAATGAATATGTGGAAGGAGAATAAGTTGCAGGAGAACAAAAAGTAGAGGAGCGACTTCTTAGATCTATTGTCAAGATGGGAACCAGAGAAAAAATAGAAGTCCTATTGTATGAAGGAAATTTAGATGTAGAAGAATTTTTTGACTGGATAAGTTCTTTAGATAACTACTTTGACTATGAGGAGATTGATGACAAGAAGAAGGTAAAGAATGTAGTAACCAGATTGAAGGCACATCCAACTTTATTGTGGGACGAATTGCAAGCTGACAGAAGATGCAAAGGTAAGTCTAAAATCAAGAATTGGGATAGGATGGTATCTAAATTGAAGGCTAAGTTCATACCCAAGGATTATCAGATAAATCTTTCAGGAAGTTATAGAATCTGAGACAGAAAGATTTGTCAGTGAAAGAGTACACCAAAGAGTTTTACATGTTGAACATAAGAGCAGGACATAGGGAGAATGAGGAAGATAAAGTTGTCAGGTACATTAATGTCCTGAGATATGAAATAGAGGATGAGATTAGCACAACAATAATGAGAACTGTGGAATATTCTTATCAGATATCCATGAAGGAAGAAGAAAATTTGGCAAGGAAGAAGAGTCAATGGAACAAAGGAAAAAGTCCTAATAGATGAAGAGGAATTGTTAAAGAAAAGTTTCAGAAGCCTAGAGAAGAAGCTAGAAGATATCACAGTCAGACAGAGAGAGGAGGAATTTCTAGAGGATGACGCTATGGAGGATGAAACTCTTTTCGTGGAGGTAGAGGAAGAGGCAGAGGAGGAGAAGTGAAGTGATATGCCTGTGGAAAAATAGGGCATATGTCTTGGGAATGTCCTGAATGAAAAAATGTAGGAGGTGGAGAAGCTCACATTTATGAATCACAAAAGAAGAATGTGGAAAAAGAGATGAAGGCAAAAGTAGCATAAGAAGGAATATCACTCATCATGAGGAAACTTCTCGTAAATCCATAGAAAGACGTACGAGAACCAGTCCAAAGGAACAATTTGTTCATAACTACTTGCAAGACCAGAGATAGGGTATGGAAGGTGATCATAGACTGTGGAAGTATTGATAACTTGGTATTCATGGAGATGGTGGAAATGATTAAGCTGGAGATGAATGCACATCCAAATCCATACAAGGTTTCGTGGTTGTAGAAAGGACATCAAGTCATGGTAAGCTGACAATGTAAGGTTTGGTTTAAAACATGTGGTTATAGAGATGAAGTCTTATGTGATGTTATAACCATAGATGTTTTTCATGTTCTATTGGGAAGACCGTGGAAATATGACATAAATGTCATACATGATGGGAGGAAGAAAACTTATACCATAGAGAAGAATGGGTGTAAGCATATGTTGTTTCCAATAGAAGATAAAGGAGTCAAAGAGGAAGTTGGTCCTAGTATACTTCTCATGAGTGGGAAGGAACTCTTGAAAGAAGTTAGGAAAGACCAGAAAATATAGTTTGTTGTTGTAGGTAATCCGAGAGTCATTCTCACAAGCACTTCTATGAATGATTTTTGTAGAATTCCTGCAGAAACCCCGATAGATCTAGAATTCTAGTTAAATTGAACACAAACAATTTGTTGGTATTCAAGAGATGAGAGAAAGTTTTTTCTCCATAAATCAGAGAATTATATTAATTAAAAATGAATATACATGAGCAACCATCCTCAAAAAGAAGAGAGGAGGTGAATATATAGAATTTCCAGCATAGAAACTCTAGTAAAAAAAAGCTAGAAATAGCTAAAATAGGTGTCATAAGCTAAGGGAGATCACATAGTTCACCTTACACCACTAAAGATACATGTCACACACTCATTAATATCCACAAGAGTCAAGTGATGCACATTAGCTCACTTAAGCTCACTGAACTGACAAGAGAATCAGTTCCAACTCACTTAACTGACCCGAAATAGTAGTTACTAATAATAGTAACAGAAAAAATCATTAATTAAGGAATAAATCTTTCACTCAAAGAGGAGTTGCGCATTCCCCAATAATAGATGAGTTTTTTCATGGGGGAGTTGGAATAAAGCATGAATAAATCAAGAATAAATCGAGAAAATCAAGAACCGGGAGTTAACTCTTGATCTAAAATTAGCAGTTTTCCCTAAAATCTAGGGATGAGGCATCATTCTTCTCTATGTGGCCAAATTAGGTGAAATAAAGTGTAAATGAATGTAATGAATGTATTAACCAAGATCTAGGAGTCTAAGCTAGGTATAAACTAATGTAAGTTAGGGTTATTCTTCAACACCCCCGCTTAAGACTAACTGTAATGACAAAAAAAATTTGAGTCCCGACAACTTGGCCATTTTAGGTACTCATTACATAAAATAAATCCTCATGAAAAGAGGAAAGAGGGAAAACCTTGTGGGGAAGAAAAACCCCCCAAAAGAGGAAAAAAGATGCTGAGTGGCCAAAAGTGACCTACTCAGTTGTCTCCACCACTCCAAGCATAGCTCTCAGTTCTGAAAATTTCTTTTCAGTGAAGGACTTGGTGAAGATGTCTGCAACCTGCTACTCTATGGGGCAGTACTGCAGTGAAATGACTCTGTCACGGATCAGCTCGCGGATGTAATGCATGTGAATCTTAATGTGTTTGGTCCTCTGCCTCTAAACTGGATCAATTGATATCTGAATGGACCCCTGATTGTCACAAAATATGACAGTCGGAAGTGGATACTGAATACCAAACTCAGAGAGAAGCCCCATGTTGGTAGCCAATTCACATTTTTCATTGTCTTATAAGCTGCCTACACCAATGTTTCACAAACATTGATTTTTCGTCGCAATTTTCAAATGAACGACGCTTCTATTCTTTGCGCCTTTTCGCATGCCTATCTTCGTTTTGTTTTCACGACTGTAAGCGTGAAAGCTTAGTCCTTCGAAGTCACATTAGAATCATTGTTTGAACTGGTGTCATCCTTTTGGTTGATATGCCCTTTGTGCTTACATCTCACTTATCATTTTGCAGCTGAAAAAACTTTCGAGTTGTACTCATTGGACATTTTTTGATTGATTATGTGACTTGGTTTCATTAGGTTTGTGATGCTTTGGATTTACATGTTTTTATTTGGCCTACTTAACCATTGGGTTTCACAAGAATACATAGGTGTTATGGTTAAATCTTTCACATATATCTTTGATATGATACCTATGTTTGTGTTTACAAAACTATTGGCACGTTGGTCAAACTTTTGATATAAGCGATTACAATACATTGGCGCATGGTTAATTATTTGGTTTTGGTTTCTAATTGAATATTTGATGGTTTGAAACTATGGCATAATGTTTTGATTGCACGCATTGTTTATACACTTACCATTGTTTCATTGGTTAGCCAAGCAACATGATTTTCAAACTATTCTATAGTGGGTTGAACAACTATGATAACCAGTGGTTGTACTTTGGCATAACTATTATGCATGGCATAACTAACCCCACTACCCTCGCACACTCTGGCATTAATGCCTGCCTCCTTACCAGGTTACCCCTATTGATTTTTGGGCAAATTTCTGAGTTTTGAGTCCTACGTATACCTTGTCCAAACCCTACCCAGACCCCTGTCCATTGCATGTTCTCTCGTAGATCCTGAAGGGCGATTTAACCCCCATGGTGTTCAGAGTCAGTTTTGTTTTCATTTTGCCAGAGAAGACTGCCCCCGTAATTTCACCCAAAGTCACGTTTTTGCGTGAGAGTTCTGGGCAAACAAATTTGAATTAGATCAAACCGTTGAAAACCCAGAACCGTTTTTAGCCCCTTTACCCTCATTGCGGGTGGTTTCACCAGAAATTGGTTGTTTACAGAGTTCTAGCTCGTGTTTTAGAGGTCATTTCTCAGATCTACTCAATGGCTGAAGGGAACGTTTTGGTCTGTGTGTATTTGTTGAAATGTTTTCCCCAAACATGGGCCACAAAAAAATCTCTCACTCATTCAACCAGGTGTCTTTGCATCCTGTTGAACCCTTGATCAATTCAAAGGGTATTCAACTAGTCTTCCAGCATTTTTATTTTACATCTACAGGACAAGGAACTGTGCAGACTTATCAGTTAAATCTCAGGAGCTTACTGTTGTATTCTTAACAGTGAGGGTGTATTGCGGTCTTGTTTTGAAATATGATATACACTTTGTGGGTGATTTACATGATACGTTTCAAGTTGAATGTAACACATGACGAAGATTTGGATAGTTCTCAATATATTATGTGGTGATCTCATGTGCTACACTTGCACTTTTTGTCCATCCAATGACATCCCATATTATTGTAAACAGGATACTTCGAAAGCCACCCAAGCAACTGAATTTCAGAGGTGTATGGTGCCCTTGTTTCGACAAATCGGGCACTGCCTGAATAGTTCACACTTCCAGAGGCCGAGGATTTCAACGATGGAAATCATGTTGATGATTCTACCCATGATGTTGAAGCAAGTCATTGTTCCAAGTACAGTGAAACTAAGGACAGTGAAAATCAAAGTGTTATTCCACCAAATGCTCTGGGCTCTCATTGCATTGGTCATCCATAATCTGCTGGTCTACCAGGTGGATCATCATTGGAGTTTGATTCACGTCACAAAGGTGAAATGAAAGAAGAGCACAACACTATTTTAGGAACCCTTGGGAATGGATTTGTCTCTGAAATCACTGTAAATGATTATACACAGCAATTTGCCGACTTTGAGGATGAAGAAGATGATAATGGTGGATCTGGCACTCAAATTTCTGCTTATGAAAGCATGGAGTGTAGTGGTTTTGATTAAACCCCTAGTGGAGACTCTGATCCATTGTGTTTTATTCAGGTTGACATTTTTGGTTTGGATCACGGTAGTAATACAGAGCTTGACAGCCCACCAAAATGGGTCAGATATTGAACCTAGTGTGATTACCAAACAGGGGATAGAAATGGAGTGTGAGAATGATGTTGATGGATATGGACCAAGAGCTTTTTCAAGAATGCCAGCGTAGGTTCCATGAAGAGGAAACAGCGGCAATACGCACACAAGAGAAGCACGAAATGACATGGCAATGTTTGGAAGCAATTGTTGTTTCAAAAGCTTTGTCTTGCAGGTAAGTTTCTCTTGAGGAGGTCTCTTGGTCGAAAACTACAAACTGAAACAGAGTTTTGGGCCTTTTGTGTTTACCTTGAAGTTGTTGCAGTTTTTCCACAGCCTCACATGATGAAAAATACAAATATTGTTGAACCATTCACATCCCATTATATGTTTGCATTGGGTATTGCAAGGTTTTTCACCCGTGCACATTGGGTCCTCCAGGTTTTGGATAGTCGTGGCTACTTGTTGACTTCTTTGGACCATGGCTTGTGGCCATCCATGGTACTTCTAGCAGAAATTGTTCAGACTTTTTTATTGGCAGACCTCTCTTTTAAAGTGCTGTAGGTGGGCAATTAATGTTGTGGCTTCCTTCAGGAGTGGTGTGATTTCAATCTAATTGTCCTGTTGAAGCTGCTATGGAACTGGTGTATGCTTTGGATCCGGTGGCAAGATTTTTCATCTTTAATTCCCTACAATCAATTCTAGATGGATTTATTGATATGCAAAACAGATGGATGTAGGAGTTTTAGCTCTATATGGATGGATTTTGTATATGAGTTGCATTCATGCCAAAGATTTATTTGATATTTGTTTTGATTGAAATAGATTCAGTTAAGATTTTGTTTGTTCTAAATTAGCATAGAAGTTTTGGTTTGTTGTGATTTAAGTGATTTTCTTTGTTTTTAATTAGAAATCAAATATTTGTTTTAATAATTTGAATATATTTCTGTTAGTTTTAATAGATTTAAAACAAGTTTGTTCTCAAATTAAACCAGCTACAAAATTAGAGGATTCTTTAGCTAATCTACAGGATTAGATTTTTACCATTTTATTAATAAAATATCTCTCTAACTTATCCATTTCTGACCTGTTTCAGGTGAATTCAAAATTGCATTGGATTTGATGAGCAGTTAGAGGATATCTGAAATATTTTGGTTTCATTTTAGTTTCCTAGTTTAGTTGATCTTGGGAATATCTTCCCAGATTATGTAAACAGTTTGATAACTGCCAGAGGGAGGTTTTACCCTGTGGAGAAACTTATAAATACTTATTATTTTTGTAATAATATTATCTTCATTGGTGGGAGAACAAGGATATGGAATTTTAATACAGACTAAGACAGAATTTGATATTCTGCTACAGCTTTAGCTTTTCATAATATCATCATTTTGTTCATGTTTATGTGTATCTATTTGCATTTGGTTAATGACTACTTTAGCTATATTAGTCCTGTGCAAATGATATAATTTAATTAATATAATCCATATCTGATTTCTTCCAAGTGTATAAAAAACATAGCAATTACTTAATTCAATCTGTGAATGACAGATTTCTCTTCTTCATAAGTTGAATTATCAAGTATAAGTTTTTGCATAACAGGTTTCCCTTATTGTAGAGATTTATAAATCATATAATTGTTATGATTTTTTATGTCTTGTTTGTCCTGTAAACAACTCAAAGAGCAGCGCATCCTATCGTTTACGAGAAGCTTTTGGATCATCCAGTGCGATTTTCCTTCCTCCGACCAGCGTCGAAGTCATCATACACAGGACAAATTGGGAGTGTTCCCAGGTCAGTTTGTCATTTGTTTGTTTAATATCTTATTAGTAGTTTAGTTTAGATATAAGTTTAGTTAGATATATGTGTAGTTGGTATATTAGATTGTTTAATTTCAGTTAGTTTTATTTCTTGTTTATAAAATCATAAAATTAAAAAAAAGAAATACCTTCCTCTATCCTAGGGCAGAAAGCTAATGAGTTTTGCAGGTTTTATTTAAATCTGTATTTTGTAGATATTGTATATTTTGTAAATAAGTTATATCTCCAATAGTAGTTAGTATAGTATTAGTTAGAAGTTTGTATATTTAGATAGTAGATTAGTTACTTTGTTTAGTAGTTAATT
>SNQJ01S0113686.1:5893-28314 GCA_010110895.2 Picea sitchensis
GTGGAGAGGTCGGTCGCAGAGACCCTGGATGTGGCTGTGATTTTTCTCTCATTCTGAGAATGAATCACGAAGAAGAAAAACTTCCCCATCTGAGAGATGACCTTCTTGTATTGCTTAGCAGAGATCAAGAAAATAACACTAGGTGGGACAGCCTCGGGTATCCTATACAATTTCCTGTTCAAAGTAATAATAACACTACTAGGCCTAGACTCATATATGGAATGATGTTTCCATAAATAAGGTTGGCCCAAAAGAACATCACAAACTTAGAGAGGAGAAACATCACACAATACCTTGTCTTTGAAGGGCTTGATGTCATACGACAGTCGACACTATTGGTTGACGCGAAGATTGCTTCCTTGGTGGAGCCATCCAATGGTGTAGGGTTGTGGGTGCGACGTTATCGGCAGGGCCAGTCGCTTGACGACCTCTGCTGAGATGAGGTTATTCTGGCTACCACTATCAATGACGAAGTGCAGTGGGGTGCCTTTAACCCACATTTATGAATGGAAGTGGCACTCTCCTTCTTCTGGCTCATCTGGTTCACCATGTTGGAGCTTGGTGGTAGCAACGGTGGCACTAGATTCCGCATCAATGATCTGTCTTCCCCTTTCTGGTTCTGACTCTGAGTCATAACCCACATCTGATTCAAAGGCTTTCACTTCAGCCACCAGCATCTGCTTTGAGCGGCAGTCAGTAGTGTTATGCCAAGGGCTCTTATGGAAGTCGCACCACTTCTCGGTATCTTTCTTTGTCTTTTCGGTGTCCTTCTTTGCTTGCAGCTTGGACTGGTTGTCCTTATACTGTCCATCTTTGCTCTGTCCTTTATTCTGTGGGTTGGGGCCACCCTTTCCTGGATTTTTTTGTGAGGGGTTCCTCGGCCCAAATTGTCGCGTCTTTTTTTTTAGCTTCTGCTTGATTTTGATGGCATATCGGTAGGCCACGCCCAAGGATAAGATGTCCAGAAATTCCATTTTGGTCTAGATGTATCTATGCAAAGAACCGCGATACTTGAGCACCAAATTTCACTCTGAATCTTTAATACCCAGCTTGGTGCACAAGGTATGGAAGATATTTGTGAAATCTGGCACTGCTTGGTCTCTTTCTTGACGCAGTGTGGTCCATTTGGTATACAAGTCGTCATAACTTCTGAGAGGGTAGTATTGTTCCTTAATAGCATCTCTGAAGGATTCCTAGTTGGTCGTGACTGTAAATAATGAGGGTTCCTTTGTTTCCTTTTGCTCACAGAAAGTTTCCCACCAATCTTTGACATGGGGAACGGCTTTGAGGAGCGCAAAAGTAATCTTTTCTCTATATGAAAAGTTATGGACACAAAAATACCCTTCTAGTAGATTCAACCACTTGTCTATAGCATCTACGTCTATCTTACCTTCAAATATAGGAATATCAAAGTTTATTTGTACCTTGAAGGGGGTGGTGCCTCCGTTCGAAGAAGATGTGTCGCTTGTTGGTATCCTTCGAAGGATTTGCGTGAAATTATCCATCATCTCACTCCTCTGTTGCATGAGGGCCTCCTCAATCAAAAGTTTGAAAGGATCTCCTGTCCCATCATCTTTGTTTTCTACTTCCATGAGAGGTCGCTTGGGTGTGCGAGAGCTTTTGTCCTTAAGAGAAACAAGATCGAGACCTAACTCTTTGTACTCCGACCTCGTTGGGGGCATGCATTAAAACGACAAGGAGAAGACCGCTCTGATACCACTGATCTGGATTTTATGAGCAGAATGAAATGACTACAGATTATTACCAGATGATTAATACGGAATAACAGAGATACAGTAAAACTGGTTTTCTTTTCAATAAGGAAATAAGCTGAAAATGTAAAATGCAGCGGAAAACAAGCTTGCTGGAATGATGGCAACTTATCTCTGAGAATAGATGTGACGGTTGCGCTCATTCGCAAGAAGATGATTACAATGAGGCTCTCAAGGCCTTTTTACAATAAATAGGAGTTTCAAAAACCCTAAACATCCAAAAAACTAACCCTAGGAGATGAAGTGCCAAAAGTCATGTGGGCCCCGTTTGGGTAAGTCAGTACATCAACTCCGCAACATACCCCAAAAAACGTCGTTTAGGGCCTCAAAACAGCTCCGAAAGTTCAGGACCCAAAAAACTGCTAAAAAAAGTAAATTATCAAAATTGCTAGAAAGTTGTTTTGAGCCAGCTGGAAAGGTGGGTGTCGACCGATATCCACCTGGATCAGATGTGGTTGTACCATTTGGTTTTAAATTTACCAATATGACAGAGTTGAGAATAATAGAGGAGGATCTCCCTTCTTCGAACCGGATAAAACAACTAAACGCATGCTGGAAGGACAAAGTTAAAAACCTGAATATTATTGTCCAAGCATGCAGCCATGCCATAACCAGAAAAGAATAATTATTCAAAAAAATGATTGAGATAGATCTAGATGGGAGCACCAATGAGGTCCAAGACCCCAAATTGATACTCAACTCGTTGTTCTTAACCAAGTAAGCATTTGAGGAACAAATTGAGATCTGTAAAGGGTTATCATTTGAAAAATTCTACGTCATTCTTGAGTATAGTGAAGATGACATGGAAAATTGGCTAGTCGATTATTCGATTAAAAAACAAAATATTGAAGAAGATTTGCAGAAAATTTCTATTTATCTAAGGGACTTGGAAGGTGATCTCTTCAATATAAAAATCTGGCATGAAATCAACATGGCGCCAACGAGAAGCTACATCAAGGAGTGGTTTAAAAAGGTTGTCGACAAACTTACCGATGAAGGGAAAAGGACGGTTGAGATGGTTCCTGTAACTGTCGATGAAAGCCATAAAAGGACATCAATGATCAAGTGACAAACATGAGATACCATCATAGTAAGTTCATACTAATCACATCTTTATGTCTTTATCAATCTCTTCATATAGTTACTCCACCTCTTTAAATATAAAGGTTTAACCAAAGACTGATAAAAAAAAAAATCTTCTTACCAGGGCTTGATGTCTTCTGTCGCCCACTTTCTTATTTCTACGAACTTCATTCTTATACATATTTGAATTATGGTCTGCGGGAGCCCCAATCCAAGTCATTATGACAAACACATTTTAATTTCAAATAATATGTATTGAACTATATATTTTTTAGAAATTCCAAGAGAACTATTTTGGGAACAATCTCGACTGTACTTTGCAACCCAATTTTTCTGAATATAAAGTATTTGAGGTTGATCTATCGTTATCATCATTTGAGTTGCCCATGTATCACTCTATCAAAGTTCTCTTACGCATGCAAATCATTTTCTTTTATTTTTTGTATGTGATTAGAAATATTTAGCCCTACTATGATGGATGTGAGAAAACTCTGTTTATTTTCTTTAAATGTATGAATGTATGTTTTTCCTGGTCCATTCTTAGGAACTTTCTTTTTAAAAGAAAATATTAAAAAAAAACATTTTTTGTTTTATGTTATATCTATTTTACTTTTCTTTGACAGTGTAACACCCATGTTTCCCCAGTTTGTAAATATAACTATATTGGCCAAGAGACTATGGAAAACTCAATATGTGTGAATGTTTGATTTGATGGACCTTTGAATAAAAGGTTAATGAATGTAAATCTTGTTATTTACTAGAAAATGGATAAGTGTTGCATGACTGTTGGAAGGGGGGTGTGCTAAGAGAGACTATGAATGCTATGAAATAGATGGTGAAGGGGACCAGGAATGGTTGCGTTAACCTCCACTAGACCGGTACTTTGCTGGATTTAATTTCTTGAGATCAGAACAACCCTCTGGCCCAAGAATGAATTACAGTCATGCTGGTAGGTGGGAAGAACTCCTCAAGAGTTAATGAGGGGATGGGGAAGACTGTCCATCTGTAAGGCTTCCAGACCTGACCATGTACTGGGAATTCGGACCACACGTAATCTTGTTGAGGAAGGCAAGAAAGGAAGGCGTGGTGGGCAGAGGAAGGCCTGCAAAGAGTGTAGGTTCAAGGAAGAACTGTGAAAGAAAGTGAGTTCTGATCGCAAGAAATAGAGACTGAGTCGGGAGAAGGAGAGTAACCTTCATCCCTATCTATGACTGAGTCGGGAGAAGGAGAGTAACCTTCATCCCTATATATGACTGAGTTGGGAGAAGGAGAGTAACCTTCGTCCCTATCTATGACTGATTCGGGAGAAGGAGAGTAACCTTCATCCCTAAATTTCATTGAGCCAGAAGAAAAGATTCAATCTCAAAGCATCGTCGCCTATCTTGGGGGTGGCCAGTGGTAAATATGTTAGGAGTGACTGAGCCTATGGTTGGGTGGAAACGGGCACCCCTTTCAGCAATCACATCACATCTTCTGGTTCTGATAAGTGTTCTCATTCTTTATGGTTTGAAATGGAATAATGAATGAATGCATGTATGTATACATTTAAGATTGGCCTCTGTATTGACTAATCAAGTGATGTGTATATATTTATCTCCTTGAGGACTTATGCTTCTGCTTGATTTTCCACATGCTCCAGTTTAACTCTCGAAGGTGTTTTACCCAGGGAGTTACCTCACAATTCTAGATTCGAAGGAAGCCTCTTGGCACTGCTACCGTCTCGGTAATTCCATGAGATTTCCCCACCCTGTTTCAGAACTTAAAGTTTTGCGAGCTAGGAAGGTGCTTCCTTCAAACCAATAGCCTAAGAGACCTTAGGCTAACGCCCATGGACTTAACCAAATCTCAGCTAAGAGTAGAGCTTATAGCCCGAGATTCATCAAAGGGTCCATATGACCAGGGTCTAGGAACCCTGCACTAAGTCCAAAAGGAGATAACTCTTGATGACTTCGAAGCTTCAGGAGCTCGAATCCCTGGGATGTCAAACTTCATAACTGTCAAAATACCCGAATGTCAGAGTCGCGAAAGGTTGTGAGTCGTTGATATGGGGGGTCTGTTGGGGCCCCTTCTCGACCATTCGATCGTCTAGTGGAAGGTTTCACGTATGGTACTTTGGCGAAGTTCCACTTCGGGAGAATGGATATGTTATAACATCAAACCCCCCAAACCCTGAAGTTATGAAGTGAAGGAGAGTCGTGGATTTGGAGGAGATTTTTAGGAGCCTTGCCTACCATCTGATCTTTCAGGAGAAGGGACCCGCACATGGTACTTCGGTGAAGTCCCGCTTCGAGAAAATGGAGTGGCAGTGAAGCCAAAAACCTCGAAGGCCAGAGCCGCGAAGTGACCAAGACCGTTAATCTGGGGATCCTTCGGGTTCTCTCCTAGTCGTCGTATCTACAACGAATTCAGCCCAGTGTTGACCACTTCGGGGGGACTAAGGCGTCATAACGTCAAAATCCCCGAAGGCCGAAACAATGAAGTGATGGGAACCGTTGATTTGAGAGCATGTTGGATCCCTCCATGATCGTTGGATCTATCCCATGGTCAATTCGGCGTTGAATACTTCGGGAGAAAGGATAATTCTATAGCATAAAACTCTTGAATGCCAAATCCCAAAGTGACAAGAGCCGTCGACTTGAGAACGCTTTGGGACTCTTCCTAATCGTCAGATCTAGGCTATGGTCAGTGCGGCGCTGATCAACTTCGGGAGAAAGGGGGAGTTTGCATCGCAAAACTCTCGACGTTGAATCCTCAAAGTGACAAGAGTCGTCGATTCAAGGATGCTTCGGGAATTTTCCTAGCCGTCAGATCTGGGCTATGGTCATCCCGACGTTGACCAACTTCGGGAAAAAAGAGGAGTTTGCATCGCCAAACTCCCAAACATTGAACTCTCGAAGTAACAAGAGTCATAGATCTATCGATCTACGTGGCTGGATCTCGATCATGATATCTGAGGGATATTAGAAGGCTTTCATTCTGGGGTGATGTGGCATAGTGACGTCACCTAGGGACACATGAACCTTAGTTTGAAGTGCCACGTGTTAAAAACATTCGTATGTATCACATACCCCATTACCTGCTCGAACGCGACACGTGTCACCCCCGATGAGGGCACGTGTCACCCTTGTCCCTTCCACGTGTCAGCTCGTGGTACGTTCTCTCCTAGCCAAAAGGGTTGGTGAAGTAACTGGGAGTCCGAGACTCTGAGACTTCGGGACTCTGAAGGGTTTTGGGTGTAGTATGGTAGAGAGACCGAACGGCCCGAAGGCCGGAGCCACGTGGCAAGCTTACGGGACTTCGGAAGTTCAAAACTTTGGGTGGTCGCGTGCGTAGATATCAAAGAGGCGTGAAGCGTCGAAGAGTTGAATTCCTCCATAGTTGATATATGAGAAAGAGGTTAAACCTAGTCATGGGATCGAATGATGGATTGTCTTCCACCGTGGATGAATTAACTTAGAAACATCACATGTGAGGTGGATCCATGTGGGCACCACGTGGCCCTCAACCAATGGATGCTCGAAGAACTTTGGGAAGCCATAAATTGAAATCCAAAGCTTGGATTTGAGCCTTGTAGAAGTCATTAGAATGTTATGGGTGAGTAGAAGAGGATAAAGACCTCAGACAGAGGATATGAGATGTTAAGGAGAGTGAAATTTTGATGCCCCATCCCTAGGAAAGTTACTCAAGGGTCGGGTGTGTTACAAATTGGTAACAGAGCACAGCAACAACACTTGGCCTGCTTAGGCTCATGCACAAGTCGTATGAAAATATTTTGGAGGACTTTAAGGGGTAACCCCCTATCTTACCACAATCTAATAGGTTTAGTCAAACTTATACAAAAGAAAGGAATGAAACCCGTTGTCGTTTATAGATGTTTTGGCATTTCCAAATAAAGAAGTTGACTTCACTAATCAATTGTACGTGTTGTTGTACAGTCATAAGATTTGGTTACCAAGGCTAAGATGAGCCTGTGGAGAATATTACTGCCAAACATAAATTTTCTGCATAAATTCCTTGAGTAGAAGGATGTAGATTAAAATACAATTGGGATTTTACCCAACGAGATTGAATCATGCTAGTATGTGGCAAAGGAATCATATCATTTCTTTAGGAAATGATAGTCGGTCCTACAAGAGTGGATTATGTTGATGGGCACTAATAGCAAGAATTGGATGTGAACGGATCGAAATGATCTGTAGAAGTAATAATTATTTGTTTAATGAAGGGTTAAACCTTGTGTATGTGTATAATCCCTCACAATTAGAGGAATGATTCTGGTGACCATTCTCTGAAAAGGGAGAGCATGTGCAACTCTCAGGTTTCAAAGGGAACTAAAAAACAGATTTTGTTTATGTGTACAGGAATTGTTGGACAGGGTTTTTTCTAACCAAGTTGATAAACAGAGCGGTAGAAATATAGAGTGATTGAGTGAGAAATAACAATAGCCCCCCTTCCTTGGTGGATAGGAAACTAATATGCCAGAATTCTTGTGGGAGGGGGAGAGTGACCTCCATCCCTGACTGTTGCTGAACAAAAGGAAGAATTCTAGGTGTAATGGTTAAGACTAATCTTGACCTAAATATACTCTAGATTTCTGAACTAGGATACTTAGTAAGTAACATAACTCAAAATTTCATTTGGGATTTAAGGGAATAGTCCAAATGTTGTTAGACATCAAAAAAATTATTATAATTAAGGTACAATGGTTGATTAAATGTTGATTCTGAATGTGGTAAAGGAAGTGTTGGGGAACTTCTAGAAGCCCAATGGGTCAGATTGACATCTAGTGGTGGATGGTATCCATATAGATATAGTTGGAAGCTAGATTGGCTGTCATGTTACCTTGGGAATGGTTTCAATAGCCCATATTGCATTTATAAGTTGGGTAATGATCTATGGAAATCAAGGCAAGAGTGTTTTCTTGCTAGATGTTATCATACAGAAGAGAGAAAAGTAACCTATGTTGGTTATTATCATGAAGAGAGGGAAACATCAGTATGAGTTATGACTGTGAGATTAGTCATGTAAGTGACCATAATATTTAACTAAAGAACACTAATGAAAAAATTAAATTATCAAGGTGAATAAAGAGGTGCAAGAGATGCACCTGCATATACACAAATATGTGTATACATATTTACGAGAATAATATGACTGCAGGCTCTCAACTGGAAGGGAAGCTCAGTGTTGAGTGTTCCTATGAGACTTATCATAAGAATGATTTGAAGATCCTTGGGATAAGGATATAGAAATATTATATGTCCAGGTGTGTGAATGACATGGAAAAAGGTGCAAGCAATGAGCTTGCATGATGAACGTATGGATTGTGTGTGTTTATGCTTGAGTGCATGGACTTAACGCATTATGAAGCTTCTTCATATGAAGCCTGATAGTAATATTAGTTAGGTATGAATGATATTAAATGTGAAAGTGATCCACGTGTATGATGTAAGAGTATAGGTACACTAAAGGCGCGGGGTGACTGCCTAAATGAGTGAAATGAGAGACAAGCATTACACTTACCAAGATTGAATGAATACCATGAATGCATCATTGACTCCATCCTGAAGAGTCATGAAAGCTTTGTTTTGAATGATAGCTTAAGGAGAATGTACTCCATTTCCCCAGGAAAGGCCAGTATAAATAAATGAGAGAGAAAATGTACAAGGATGGTCTGTTGTTAGGATAAGAGGCAAATGATTATTCCTTTGAGGGTCACATGAGAATGATTTTGAACAATCATGAGTTGACTAATTTTAAAGTAGAGATGTATGTAGGCTGTGAAATATACCCACGAAAACTACACACAGGATTATGATTATGCATATGGTTAAGCACATCATGGATGTAAGTTAACAAAACTAGAATATGTGTGGATACATAATTTGGATGCATGTCAAAGATGCATGTTTACATTCCTTATGAAATATTTGGTACCCAACTAAAGCCAACTCAAGGTTGAGGCTATCACAGATAGTGAAGGATATGCAATAAGGAAGTTGTATGTTGAAGGAGTTCCATGTGGAGGAACTGTGCGAAGACTCTGTTAGGAGAACAGAGTCACAACTTATTAACTGATGTAACGAATAGAAGACTAATAATGAATCTTCACCATTCTGAAAACCAAATGGTAACGTGCAGAATGCAAATTTTCATGATTCATTATGGAAAAAAGGATTTGCTATTAAATCATGTTGATGTATCCTAAGACTTAGGATGAGATTATGTTGGCCCTTGGGTATGGAAGTACGTGAAGATCAAGGAAGAAAAAGGAGAATGCAAACTTCGCGGAAGACACAGTGACTGTTGTTGGGTCGAAGTGAGCAAAAGAGCAGAAAATACAGAGCGAAATAAGCCAATGGACGAGGAGATTGAGGATGAAAAATCAGCAAGAAAGAAGGATCATCGAAAACTCAAAAAGCGGAGAAACCCACCATTGGATGATTTGGAGCACCGCGCGAGAAGGAAGGAAGACAGGTTGGTGAAAGCCTAAAAATACGGGTCAAGTTGACCTAGGGTTTTGGTATCTAGGGTTTTGGACACCTAGGTTTCGGCCTAAGGATGTCGGTGAGTGATTGTAATGTATAAATAATAACCTACATGAAGGAAGGAGGTTCAATCTGGTTGTTGTTGTCATAGTTTCTATTGTTATGAGAGATTATTGTTGTGAGAGAGAGAAGTGTTGAGCGTGAGATCCTTCTGGTATTGTAAAATATTCAGTTGGGTGCGAAGATCAACCCTGCAGCTGGGTGCTCAAGGAGGGGAGAGAAACGGAGGGGAGAGAAAGAGAGGAGAAGAAAGAGGATCTGCTAGCTAAGAGCGCAGATAAGAACTATATGCTTCGTCTTAATCTATTATAAAGCACAGTTATGTGGGCGTAGCCCTAGAGAGAGGGTGAACCATGTATATTTTGTGTTGTGTGTGATTGGTATTCTATCTCTGTCATTGATATACTCTGATTGCATTACTGTTTTAGATCTGATAAGTAGATGTGCAGAGTAGATCCTAGTTGATAAGTGATATATGAATGTTGTGTTGATTTTGTATTAGATCCACTTGATATTCCCCTTGTTTGTAGACATCTATGTCCTGCAACCCCCTCATAACTACTTCGAGTGTCACTGCATCTGCTTCGCAGGTGTTGCCGAAAGGGCTAGTAGTTAGGGCTTCTCAGTGCGCTCTTGGAGATGAACCCTGGGTCTACTCCTGTGCCAACAAATGGTTCTGTTGTCGGGATAGGAATTGTTGTGAGGGACTGTCAAGGTGGTTTCCATCGAAGACAGAAACTCAAAAATGGATAGAGGATCGAGAAAAGGACTTTGTTGAATACCAAAATAAGAACCATAATCTTAGTACAGAGGATTGGTTGGAGAAATATATCTTCATTGATATACACAAAATTTTCTTTGGGGGAATCCATTAGAAGTTGTATCAGTGGCTAGCTAGATTAGCAGATACCCAGTTTGAGATCCAATCTAGACCTCCTATGGTTTGGACGTCGGAGTTGATCAAGAAGGTCATGAGAGTTGATAACATTGTATCACGAGAAGTAGATCATTGTTTTGACAACACCATTGGAGGGTACATCACAGAGTTTGTTGTTGACAAAGTAGAGTCATACAGCCAAGCTAAGAGATGTTTCTTTAAGGGGCCCAGAGGAAAATTTTTACAATTCCTGAAGTTGAGACTCAAGATGCTATTGCACGAGAATAACATCTTGAAGGTACAGTAGATTGGTCGGATCTAGAAAGGCTAATGTTCAAGAATTTGGACAGCGACAACGACATAGAAGCTAGACATACGCTCAGTGGGAGAGTGTTCAGAGAGGTTCACCTTGTGAACTTGTTTAAGCAGAACTACGGGGACGAAGGTTTATATAGTGGAGAAGAGGCAGATATGACAGATGAGGAGCATTCATAACTTGTTGGGATAGAGGAATGGAAAGTTAAAGAGCTTCGTCAGGAAGAACCTGAAACTTCAGAAACTGCGGAGATTATTGAAGTAAGTATTGTTATCCCTCCTGTTGATTTAGTAGTATCAAGCAATCAAAGTAATCCAAGCCACCAGAGTGTCCAGAGTACTATTAATAGCAACCCACCACATACTCAATCAAGAACCCTAGGAATATCTATGGTAGATGAGATGAGGCTTCCTATATTTAGGGGAGATGGATCTGAAGATCTTGATCAACACTGGTTCCTATGTGAGGCCGTATGGAATATTAAAAATGTCACTGACGAAGCTGTCAAAATAACACATTTTAGTACCACTCTAAGGAATCGCGCACTGAGCTGGTACATGAAGCTTGTCCAAGGACTTGTACAGCCCAAGCCACTGAATCAGATTAAGAATGCGTTGATTGCAGTGTTCAAGAAATCCAAGTCGGAGTCACAATGATTACAGAGATGAAAGAGATCAAGCAGAAGGTGGTCGAACCTGTTTGGGAATTCGATCAGAGATTCAAAACCTTAACAGATCGATTAACTTTTTGAGATCCCAGATGAACAGAACAAAAAATGGTTCATTGTTTCCCTCTTACCACACATCAAAGCTCCCCTGATACAACAGAAGATTGCTTCGTATTCTGAGGCGCTGGAGATCGCCATGAAGTTAAAATCATCCCCTATGGGAGAATCCATCTCAGGTATGATTCAGATCTTGAGTCAGCTAACTAGTTTGTCTCTAGAGGTCGAAGATATGAAGAAAGACACGGGAAAAGATAAAAGAGAAGATATTTGGTGTGTCAGATGCAAATCAGAAGGACATGACAAGGAACATTGTCCCCTATTCAATGAATACTTGGCTTCTGGAGCTCCAATCCCTTTGAAGAAAGTCACCTTACCTTGGTGCGAGGTATGCAGAAACAGACATCACCCTAGTGAGTTCTACTACATGAAAAAGTATGTTTAGACACCTACAAATTTGTATTGCACATTTTGTAAGTTTGTGGGACATCATGATAGGGATTGTAGGGTTTATGATCTCATGCATGAAAGGTCAAGAGACATATACAAGATTCAAGGCGAAGTACAACAAGAAGGAAACTATACGCAGTACAACTCCCCTGGGAGAGGAAACTTCAATCCTCGCGGTGGATTCAGAGGAAGAGGATGAGGAGGAGGTATGAATCGAGGTCGAGGACAGATAATCTGTTATAACTGCGCACAACCAGGACACCTCGCAAGGGATTTCCATAACCCTTGTACTACTTGCAGCTATTGTAGCTCATTTGAAGATGTTATAGAAGATTGTCTCGTGCTGCTAGCTAAGCTTCAGGAAAGATGAGGACCTCAAAAGAACCTGCAAGTGAAACTGATATATGTTGAACCTCGTGGAGAAGACCCTAGAGTGGCTATTATAACCAGAAGAGGCGTTGTTACAAGAGACGATAGACTGGCCCAAGGGAAGATTACAGAAGACTCAGGAATCAGGAAAGCTATAGAGAAGACACAAATGTTTGATGCAAAGAAAGAAAGACAATTTTTTTAGGAGGCAAGAAAAGAATTCATAGGAGACCAGGGTTCCTCCTCGAAGACAAGACCAGAAGTGAGAGAATATCGAATGTCTCTAGAATTTGATCAGTTTGCTTTGCCAAAACAAGGAAAAGAGGTAAGCAAGCTCATGGAATTCCTATATACTTGTATTAAGTTGATTCAGGATGAGAGCGTTGTACAAGAGTTACAAAATTTAATCATACAATATGAACTAGGAAATATAGACCCCTTACTGAATAGGGAAGTACACCAAATCAATAGGAAGAGAATGACCAATAAAGAATTACATTTGAATTCTCAAATAGGCGAATATGATATAGATTATGTAGTCCTCGACTTAGGGTCGGAGGTCAATGTCATGACGAAGAAAACTTGGGCACTGATGGGAAAACCGAAGTTGATCTATTCCCCTATCAGGCTTAGGATGGCCAACCAGCAAGCTGTAAGTCCATTTGGCAGACTGGAACATGTCCCTGTGGACATTGATGGAGTAAGAACATTTGCAGATTTTGAGGTAATTGAGATAGTTGATGATAGTTTTCCTTACCATGTGTTGTTAGGAATTGATTGGGCTTTCAATAATTCCACTGTGGTTGATTTAAAGAAAAGATGCATGAATTTTGAAAGAGATGGTCTTAGGGTCATTGCACCTTTAGATCCAGATGAAGGTCAACGGTACACAGAAGCTATCAGAGAAGAAGACCACGCCTATGCACTAGAAAATATATACAAGCTAACAGCCAGACAGCAGGATTACATTAATCCTACGGCCAATGGGAACTTAAGTTGGCGAAGTGACAGTGTATGATCATTAGACTCAGAAGAAGCATTGGAGAATTGGCAGAATAAAATGTATGAAGTATATACAAGAAGATGTGCTAGACTAACCAGAGAAGTTTGATGGATCGGCACAACAGTAAGTAACTTACCCACCTTTGATGGTCTAAATCCTTTAGAAACCTTCTTATCGGACTTTGAATAAAGTCTACCAATGCAACAAAGACTGTTGGCGATGGATGAGTCCCTGAAAGCAACCCCAATAAGATGGTGGGGGACACATAAACATAGCATTACAGATTGGGTACAATGTCGTACCCTAATGACAACGCGGTTCTCAGCACAAGTAGAAGGATGCGAAGTTCGATACACAGATCGAAGTTGCCCAAAGGACCATGTGCGAAGCTGTGAGAAAGCATGGAGCAACATCCCTTAGGAGCATTGGGTGCACAAATACATTAACACGCTGGACACGACACCTATCAACTGGTACCTCTAAGTAGAGTTGTGCCTCATCACTATAGATTGGAAAGGTATGACTCGGAATTTTGTAACTACCTTCTTATTTGAAAGTCAATTTCCTTCAGTAGATCAAGCATTACATATTGTCAGAAAGAAATTCTTTGAGGAAGCCTCAAGCCTCTCTTTAAAGCAAGAAGAGGACGAATGGACTGCGTCTCTTCATAAACTACAAGGTTGTTACAACATCAATTCTAATGAAGACGATGATTCGAGGAAGGTAATCATCGCAAAAACAGAAGGCCGGAGAGATGTAGAAGGACCAGGAGTTGAGTTACCATTTATTGGACAGTCGATCAATACTAAGAAAGTCAATATTGGAACAGAGAAGACACCTAAGTTTTCAAATGTTGGAGATTATTGGGATGTTGCTACCATTGAAAAAATTACAGAGTTACTGCATGAATATCAGGACTTGTTTCCAATGAAGTTCACTAATATGAAGGGAATTAAAGGGCTTATGGGAGGGATGAGGATTCCTTTAAAGCCAGATGCCCGACCAGTCAAACAAAGACCTTACAGACTGAAACCTAAATATAAGGAAAAAGTGAATATTGAGCTCGATAGAATGCTGGAAGTAGGGATTATAGAACCTATGGAAGAATCAGAGTGGATTATCCCTATGGTAGTGCAAGACAAGAAGACAGGAGAGATCAGGATATGCATAGATCTCAGGAAACTAAATGATGCTTGTTTGCATGACTCCTTCCCTACACCATTCACTAACGAAGTGTTAGATAATGTGGGAGGCCAAGAGGTATATTCTTTTACAAATGGGTTTTCAGGATACCATCAGATCCGGATTGCCAAGGACGATCGCCATAAGACCATGTTTGCAACAAAATGGGGGTCTTATCAGTATATAGTGATGCCATTTGGATTAAAGAATGTCCCAACCATCTTTTTCAGGGTGGTGGTCGAATCATTCAAGGAATTTCTACATAAATTTCAAGAAGCATATTTTGATGATTGGATTTTTTTTAGTTTATTGAAGAATCATATTGAATGTCTAAGGCTAATGTTGGATAAATGCAGGCAGTGTCAAATTGCCTTGAACCTGAAGAAATGCATTTTATTTTCACCATTTGGAGTGTTGTTAGGTCATATTGTATGTAAGCAAGGATTGTTGGTAGATCCATCCAAGATCACCATTATAGTTGATCCACCCCCTCCCACTTCAGTCAAACAGTTGTGCACTGCATTGGGACACACAGGATACTACAGGAAGTTCATTAAAGGATATGCTCAGATTATAGCACCCATGGAGAAGTTGTTGAAGAAGGATTGTCAGTTTAGTTGGACAGAAGAATTCCAGCAGAGCTTCGACACACTGAAACAGAAAATGGTTACTACGCCTATTCTAGTCTTTCCAGATTGGACCAAGGAATTTCATGTGCATGTCGATGCATCTTCCATTGCTTTAGGAGATGTGTTAGCACAACCTGAAGGAGGAGATATTGAACACCCGTTAGCCTTTGCTAGCAGAAATTTCGCCACTACTTGTTGGGAGGACACTTTAAGATGTTTATTGATCACTCTGCACTGAAATACCTAGTCAACAAGCTAGTGTTGGGGGGAAGGGTATGCAGATGTCTTCTGCTATTTCAGGAATATGATTTTGAGATCGTAGTAAATCCAGGGAGAATGAACAAAGGTCCTAACCACTTGTCAAGGTTGGAACATGGTGAAGAGCCAACCGGTTTGGAGGATGCACTGTGGGATGCACAGTTACTGGCCATTAGAAAGATCGATGACCACTTCGCAGAGATAGTCCAGTTCCTATCAACAGGAATGGCACCTAGTGAGTATACAATTCCCCAGAAGAGACAGCTAGTAGTGTGCGCTACAGACTTCTCACTTATAGTTGGACATCTATACAAGATGGGACCTGATGAGATATTGAAAAGGTGTGTTATGGAGGCAGAGCGCCCGTCGATCCTTGTAGAAGCTCATGAAGGCATCGTAGGAGGAAATTATGAAGGTAAAGCAATTGCGCATAAGATTCTTAGAGTTAGCCTTTGGTGGCCTACCTTACACAGAGATGATAAATATTATTCCAGAGCCTGCGACGTATGCCAAAGTGTTGGGAAACCATCCAGAAGAGATGAAATGCCACTAGCACCACAACTGACCCTACAAGAATTTGAGAAATGGGCCATTGACTTAGTTGGACCTATAAACCCACCAAGAAAGCGCACAGGAGCAAGGTACATAATTACAACAACAAAATACTTGACCAGATGGGCCGAAGCAAGAGAAGTTAAGGACTGTAGTGCAACTACAACTTTGCGCTTCATATTTGATGACATCATAACCAGGTTTGGATGCCCAAAGATCCTTGTGAGTGATCAAGGTACACATTTCATTAATAAGACAAATGAAGCCTTGACTAAAGAATTTGCAATCCACCATCATAAGAGCACATCGTACCATCCACAAGAAAATGGCACAGTTGAAGCATTCAACAAGATCTTGGAGACAGCACTGACGAATATTTGCGGTGTGAACAAGGATGATTGGGATCTAAGAGTACCAGCAGTATTATGGGCCTATAGAACCACTTGCAAGAAGCTGACAATGCAGACACCTTTTAAGTTAGTCTATGGCCTTGAAGTTGTTGTTCCAATGGAATATTTGGTACCAAGCCTAAGAATTGTTGCCTTTACAGATATGGATGACCCTTGCGTTGTTCAAGAGAGGCTTGCACAGTTAGTTGAATTGGAGGAAGATAGATTTATTGAAAGATTTCACCAACGAGTTCAAAAGGAAAGAGAAAAGGCCTATCATGACAGGCACATCAGGAAGAAAGCACTTAAACAAGGTGATCTAGTACTGATATATGACAGTAAGTTCATCAAACATCCTAGGAAGTTCAGAACGCATTGGCTAGGGCCATACGAGATCGCTTATGTTACAGAGGGAGGAGTCGCGCAATTGAAGACTCTGAATGGAGAGTGGAAGGAAGGATTAGTGAATGGGAGTCGGTTGAACTTATACTATGACAACCAGCTGCCTCGCAGCTCTCAGTAGAAGCATGAAGAAAAGGGTCTAGGTACCAAGTGCAGTTGAAACTGGGTACCAGACACAGAAAATATGGTATGCACAAGGAGGAAAAGGAGGCATCAAGCAGAAAGAAGAGATTGCACTGCACAGTCTGAAATCGAAGTAAAACAGGAAGCTGAGATCTGGAGTGCCTAGGGACGAGTCACAGGTGAGTGTCGGGGGCCTATTGTCCCTTGGGTATGGAAGTACGTGAATATCAAGGAAGAAAAAGGAGAATGTGAACTTCGCAGAAGACATAGTGATTGTTACTAGGTCGAAGTGAGCAAAAGAGCAGAAAACATGAAGCGAAGTAAGCTGATGCAAGAGGAGATTGCGGATGACAGATCAGCAAGAAAGAAGGATCATGGAAAACTCAGAAAGCGAAGAAAGCCACCATTGGATGCTTTGGAGCACCGCGTGAGAAGGAAGGAAGACAGGCTAGCGAAACCCTGAAAATACTGGTCAAGTTGACCTAGGGTTTTAGACACCTAGGGTTTTGGTATCTAGGGTTTTGGACACCTAGATTTCGGCCTAAGGATGTGGGTGAGTGATTGTAATGTATAAATAAGAACCTACATGAAGGAAAGAGGTTTGATCTGGTTGTTGTTGTCATAGTTGCTATTGTTATGTGAGAGAGAAGTGTTGAGCGTGAGATCCTTCTGATATTGTAAGATCTTCAGCTGGGTGCGACGATCAACCCTTCAACTGAGTGCGCAGGGAGAGGAGAGAAAAAGAGGAGAAGAAAGAGGGTTTGCTAGCTAAGAGTGCAGACAAGAACTATATGCTTCGTCTTAATCTATTATAAAGCACAGTTATGTGGATGTAGCCCTGGAGAGAGGGTGAACCACGTATATTTTGTGTTGTGCGTGATTGATATTTTGTCTATGTCATTGATATACTATGATTGCATTACTATTTTAGATCTGATAAGTAGATGTGCATAGTAGATCCTAGCTGATAAGTGATATATGAATGTTGTGTTGCTTTTGTATTAGATCCACTTGATATTCCCCTTGGTTGTAGACATCTTTGTCCTGCAACCCCCTCATAACTGCTTCGGGTGAGACATCATCTGCTTTGTAGGTGTTGCTGAAAGGGCCAGTAGTTAGGACTTGTTGGTGCACTCTTGGAGTTGAACCCTGGGTCTGCCCCTATGCCAACAACCTAACCGAGGTTGCTCAAGAAAAGAGCAATTGTGGAAACCAGTATAGATGGTAAAAGGAAAATAAACCCCCTGGGTATGATTAAATGAATAGGATTGGTTGAAGCCACATCGAGCAAGGGTAGTAAGGCTTTAGGAATAACTCACCTAGACCGAAGATCCCAGGCCATGTAGAAGGAGTTGAAAAAATGGAAGAGCCCTAACTCTTTTCTTGTTGTGCATTATCTTTTTCTCTGGGACAAGAAACTGGTGTGTTGATGGAAGTAAATGTTTTGATACCATAATGATATGGTTGTGTGACTGTAGAAGTAGTCGAGAAATGTTGGTGTTGCACTCATGAAAACATTTGAGGATAATGTGATGAAGTGCATAAAGATATTCTAGGAAATTTTGAAGATGTTTTATGGAGTTGAATGTTATGATACATGCATTTTATTTAACATTACAACTAATGTAATTGCGACTATGATGATGCATGCTATGATGTTGAAGCAGGACCTTGAATTTTTACGGGATAAAAAAAAATTGGATCTTTGAGTCTTTGCATTTTTTTTACCTGGAGGATAAAAAAAAAAAAATTGGATCTTTGAGTCTTTGCATTTTATAAATTTCCCAAAGCAAAAATTTCATCTCCAACGAATTCGCGATGCCTTTATGGTTCATTTTCCGATAAAGAATGATTAAAAATCTAAACGAACATAAGTTTCAAACACTTTTTCAAATGATCTTTTAAATGAACAGTGATGTTTAAAACTTAAGGAATTTTAAATTTACATCGGGATATCAGGATTCGGAGTTTTGAAATAACAAATGTTCAACACAAATTGAATAGAGAAATCCCGATTCCCGATTTCCCGATACATTAATCCTTAATTAATACATCGTTTACTTAAATCAGAAGTTAAAGAGGTTTAAACTTTAAGTTAATCTCATCGCAAAATCGAGATTCGTGATTTTGTGAGAACAAAGAAACTTGTCATCGTATTTTTCGATTTCCCGATTTCGCGATATAGTTAAACCTTAAGTGAAGTTTGGAGTTAATCTAATTAATGTTAAGAATGATTAAGAGTAAATAATCATATCAAGGTATCGGGATTCGCGGTTTTGTGAGCAGCAGTTTTCATGTCATTGGATTTCTCGATTTCCCGATTTCCCGATTCCCGATTTCCCGATTAATGAAATCTCGAAAAGGTTTAATCTGGATTAATTAAGACAATTAAAATGTTTTAACTTAAATAATATATCGCGATTTCGGCAATCGGGGTTTTTCGATGACTTATTTCCTTGACACCAAAAGTTTTTAAACTCCGATACGAGTGTTTTCAAATTTTAAAACAAGATTAACACTAATTAATCATTCGTATAAACAAGGTTTAAAGTAAATTTTTTGATAAATGATCTTTAATGCAGCATTATCCAATTTGGAAAGTTTTTTAATACACTGAGAAAGCTTAAGTACAAACATTAAATCCATATATTCGGGAATATTTTTTGCATTAAGAGCCTTAAATTCATAACAGAGGTACAAATCTCAATGCTTTTACGATATATCCAAAGTAAATTTTGAAACGTTTTCATTATCATTTCGAAGCTAAATTCCTCTCTGTTACAGGTTTTCAAGTAAACACAGAGCCATGGCACCCAAAAAAGCTTCGAAGAAAACTGAAGAGCAACCAGAAGGTGATATTATTTCAGACACCACTGCATCTGGGGTACACTCTGTCAAGTCATGGAATGGAATTGCCGAAATACTAGAAGAGGAGCTGAAATATGCGGCCACTGATTCGGATAATCACCTCCGAGATATCGCCGAAACTGAGCTTCATAAGGTTGTTGCGCGCCCGAGGCTTGTATCATATACCGACATGATCGCTTGGGCACTGGATAAAGTAGATGTTCCGACCAGAAGTATTCTGAACGAACAAGGAGTTGTTATCGGCTCATTCAGGCCTGAACATATCCAAGTAATGTATAAGCTCTCACCCAACTACAGACACACTTATAATACTGAGTTTGTAGCTGCATTTCAAAGAAAAGAGTGTATTGAAGGTGGCCAAACATACGCTGACATTATAAGAGGATGGGCCAGAGATGAAAACAAGTTTAGGGCCGATTTACATGGAATTTATGCCACGGTTTCTTTAAACGAATACATGGTGTATGTAGAAATGATGTTGTGTAGACTCTTCGGAAGAAAGGATCCTTTCCACTTTAATGCAGACTGGACACCTTTCCTAGAGGAAGTTTCAGAGGGACGCAGTTTTAATTGGCATAAAATTTTGTCAGACAACCTTACATCAGAGGTTATGAATTACAAAGCAGCTAGGTCGAAAGGACAGCCAGTGTCTTTTTATATGTCGACTTATATCATGGATGCCATATGTTATATGACTCATTTACCACAAATGAATTGGAGTTGGAATGTTTCTTGCCCAGAGCCTGTTCATAAGTACCATTCAGCTCTCTGGGAAGAAAATGCCAAAAATACTTTTTATGAGGTTTGTCATTATGTAATTATCCCTCTACACAGAATATTCTTTGGATGCGAACCTCCTCGTATTTCAAATACCATCATAGAAAACCTCAAGTCAATCGATGACAGGTTCATCGAGGAAAAAATTTCCTATGTGAGAGTTTATGGCTGTTCTATTCCGCCTCATGCACTCCCAAAACTTTTACCAGATAGGTTAATATGCAGAGAAGTGGCTTATCAGTTAGTAAATGGGGGTATTGGGTTAGAACTAAAGGCTCAGCAGAAAAAGGCATGGCCATCTTTTCCTGTTTATCTAGGAAAATTCGTTTTATTAAACATAGGCCATTCAAAGGCAGAATCCGGGTCTATGAATGAAGTAAAATTAGTAGATATAGAGCACAGGAAACATGACCCGTACCAAATTATCAGTCGGCATTTCACACAATGTGGTTTGAAAGCATATGAACATGAATTTTCAGTTTACGACGATGTTTTTAGAAATGTTAAATATTATGAAGAAGTCTAGAGCAGAGTGCAAACCTTGTCACCTGATGCACAGGTGGGGTTCGCATCCTTTCAAAGAAATAGAAGACAATGTCTGCCAAAGATTCTACAAGGCGAAATGCCAATATCAGCGCAAGAGCAAGAAACAACGCCTCCAGGATTTGAAACCATCATTCAGTATGATTCAAGTGACAAGGATAAATTGAAAGATTCTGAAAATCCTTCTCAGAATACAGAGGGTTCTCAGATCAGAGAATCACAGACAGAAAAAGGAAAAGGAATTGAAACAAGCCCAATAATTCTAGATGATATCCCAGAGAATGTTGGGGGAACAGCTTCACAGGAACTCGGCAGTCCTATTACAGCATTGACTCCACTTCAGTCCACTTTTGGAACCCCTCATGAAGGAGTTCTATATGTAAGTGATCTAGAGCCAATAACCAGAGATGAAATTCCTTCGTCTGATTATTTTTTCAGCAAAAAAAGAAGAGTTGTCCTGAAACAGGAATTACATCCTGTAGGTGAAAGAATGATCAAAAAACATAAAATTATAATTGATGGAAAGAAGTTAAATGAAGGAGAATTCGCCAGAGAGCTAGCGGGAACCATGGGGGCTATAGCATCAGCCAACATGTACTCTGTAAGAAATCTAACCACTATGTTAGAGCAAAAGGATCGGGAAATAATGAAACTACAGGACAGGTTAAAGGAGAATGAAAAAATTATTGGCTGGGGAATACAAAAAGTTCTAGAGCAAGCTAGACTTAAAGACATCCAAGAAATTCAAAAGCTAAATGAAAATTTGGATGAGGCAAAAAACATGATACAGGTTACTCAAGAACAAGTGCAAAAGATGGGCAATGAAAATAAATCTCTGCAAGATAAAATCATTTCAATTACTAATCAAGTGATTGAAATGGAACATTTCAAAACTAAAGCATCAGAGATATATGCAAATATTGAGGAAGAATAGCAAAAAATATTCTGTAATCTGGAAATCATCCAGAATTATTTTCAAGAATCCAAAAGGTCTATGGAAAAGGTAGTGCAAAAAGAAAGAGAAGCTAAAGAAGCTAGAAATTCCTTCCAAAAGATAATAACCTATTTGCAAAAAGAAGAAACTGGAAAATCACAGAAATTATCCATTTCGGAGCAGTTGAAAGGAGATATAATGATAAAGGTTTGGGAAACAAAATTGGCAGGATATAAAAGAATGACAAAATGAGTCAATGAAGATTGTCAAAAGATCTTTGATTCTATTGAAAAAGATTCAGTACAGATCGGGACAGATGGTTTTTCCGAGTTGTTAGGAGAAATCGACATCAACAGGCATCAGTTGAAAATAAAAGAAGNAATCTCAAATATCAAAGCGGTCAACATTGCAGAAATTGAGAAGTGGATGATGGCTTCAAGTTCGAAATTGGAGAAAGTTAAATCCACAGAAAAAACAATAGGAAGCCAATTGTCAGGCCTACAAAGGAGTTTCTTCTCTTTTGAAGCAAATGAAGTACCCGAGGCCCCGAAGGTCTTGGTAAACTTTTTAGAAAAATATGTTCAATACATTGAAGCGGATAAAGAAAGCTCTTCAATACAAA